>LGRX02017034.1:0-33485 GCA_001247695.2 Cymbomonas tetramitiformis | reverse complement strand
TTCTACGCCACTCCGCGCGTGTGGAGTGCACATATTCGTGGGAATGAGGGTTTTCACATATCACGTAAGCACTCCTGATGGGAATCGCAATTTGAAATTTTGGAAAAAAATATTTTTTTGGCCCAAATTTTAACAGAAATCGATTTTTTTGCCTGTTTCGGCCCGTCGCGGGCCTGTTTTGGCGTTCCACGCCACTCGGCGCGTGCGGCGTGCACACAATCGTGGAAATGAGGGTTTTCACATATCACTTAAACACTCCTGATGGGACTCCCAATTTGAAATTTTGGGGAAAATATATATTTTTGGGCCCAAAAATTAACAGAAATCGATTTTTTTGCCTGTTTCGGCCTGTCGCGGGCCTGTTTTGGCGTTCCACGCCACTCGGCGCGTGCGGCGTGCACACAATCGTGGAAATGAGGGTTTACACATATCACTTAAACACTCCTGATGGGACTCACAATTTGAAAATTACCCAAATCGATTACAGAATCGTTGTTATGTTGGCATATTTTGCGTGGGCCCTGTTGGGCGTTATGCACAACACGCCGAGAGTAGATGCTATTCAGCATGGTGTTGTTTGGGTTCTAAGATTCTAGTGATCTATCCTGCTGTGATAGTTATACTTCTTCACAACAACCCTAGAATGCGCTGGTGCTCAGCATCGGTCAACCTATAAAACTCCTTACCGCGGTATTTGCGTCTGGTCATTGTCACTTCCACACACACGACATGATGCGAATATGTCAGACATTTCTTGGATGTGTCTATGTAGTACTCCTCGCAGCTTTCCTCATCCGCCCACTCATAAAATCGGCCTTCAACGACAAATTCCCCCGGTGTAGCATTTACGCCCTCCCCACCAGGCGAGTAGTAGTCGTCTCGCATCCCATCCGCGTTGATCACCTGCTTCACCTCGCTCAACGCCTTCACCAAATAGTAGGGGTGATTAGGATCGCCCCCCGACAGCCTTGCAAAAGTGTTTCCTCGTGCAACCTTCACACTCACGTCATCACGGGCCTCCGCGACTCTTGTTCTGGTGCGCCGGGCATCAGATTCGGTTGCCTCCGTCAAGGTGAACTGCTCCCAGCTGTCCACGTGACTCCGGTACAGGCAACCCTCCGTGTCAGGTTGTGCCTTCGCGCACTGCGCGTAACAATAATCGCAATAGTATTGTCGGTCCCGCTTCAAGCCCACCAACAACCCCACCCCTGCACGCACCGAGTGTAACGCCAAAGTCCGGTCAACCGTGTCAAACCCAGGTCCAGAGATGTCCACGTCCTTGCCGTCAACCAGAAAGAAAAATCTTTGCCCGAACTGAACACCTCTATCGCGAGCGCTATCCTTCGGCTTTTGCAACCTTTCCATGCGGAACTCGTACAAGCTTTTGGCGTCCAGTATTTTACAATGCCATTTGTCGGTTGTGGACATCACCGCCAAGCTCGCCTCATGCTTCACCGCTACTCCCATCGCGTCTTGCTCACCTCGTGCATGTGACGTCTCAAAGAAGTTGCGCTGTGTCGGGATGCCAAGCCCTCGGGGCCACTCCGCCGACTCTTCCCGCCCGCTCTCCACCACGTCGGCAAATGCGGTTGCGCATTTGTTTTGTGCCGCACTACCATCCGCCCACTCATGCATGAATTTGGGGAGAGGTATACCTCTCTTCACGAAGTACTCACTGACGATAAGTTTCCTCATATGCTGGATACCTCGGTGGGAGTGCGGCTAGGTGTCGCTAATGAGGTAGATCAGGTCCTTCACTATTATTGGGTTGGCCTCGGTGGAAGTCTGACCATCCACGGAACCAACCGCGTGCCGCCATAACACACAACACAAGAGCGTTGCTTGCTTCACTATCCAGTGCAACGACTGAATCGCCCTGGGAATGTTCAGAGCGTGGTTCTCGCTGAAGTCAAACAATATGAGGCAGTGCCCCAAAGGCAAGCCCGCCTTGCACTTGTTGAACATTGTCATGGAGTGCGTGGCCATGAAACAGTGGTAGGCATACGGCTTCAAAACCCGACACGGTTGGGCAGCAGGCACACCGACCAACTTCTCCAACCTCCAACTCCCGTCCGCCGCTTTCCGCACAAACGTGCCCGAACACACACAATTTGGGGACTCCCCTGGGGCGTGGCCAAGGAGCAGAGCTTGCAGTTTTGCAAGCATCTCACCAGCAGTGGTCGTCTTTTGGACGAACTGCACCCGGTGCTTGTTCTTCCCGTCCTCGTCCACTCCGATATGAACGTTCTCCGGGTTCTCGTAGGCGTGCCAGTCCAGCGTGGCAGTGTTGGAAACCGCCGCCGGACACAACGACCAGTTTTGCAGCCCCCCGCACCGTTTGCAAGAACCCTCCGAGCAGGGCATGTCGTGGTGGTCCTCGTGCTCTCCGTTCGACCGCTGTCTTGGACACAGCAGCGATGCCGTGAAACCGGAGGTTGACCGTCCCACCTCCACTCGACCACACTTGAAGTCCGGGAAAGCATAACAAATTATATTCATGTTTTGATAATGACAGGCTTGTGTTCCTCGTGATGGCAACTCGTATGCAATTACAAATTTCCAACTGAAACAGGCCTGGAGACCACGAATATGCACACTTCGCACGCATGAGTATATAATATACGTACATGTAGAACGCCAAAACAGGCCCGCAACTTGCCGAAACATGCCAAAAAATCGATTTCTGTTGAAATTTGGGCCCAAAAATATTTTTTTCCGAGAATTTCAAATTGCGATTCCCATCAGGAGTGCTTAGGTGATATGTGAAAACCCTCATTTCCACGAATATGTGCACTCCACACACGCCGAGTGGCGTAGAACGCCAAAACAGGCCCGCGACAGGCCGAAACAGGCAAAAAAATCGATTTCTGTTGAAATTTGGGCCAAAAATATTTTTTTCCCAAAATTTCAAATTGCGATTCCCATCAGGAGTGCTTAGGTGATATGTGAAAACCCTCATTTCCACGAATATGTGCACTCCACACACGCCGAGTGGCGTAGAACGCCAAAACAGGCCCGCGACAGGCCGGAACAGGCAAAAAAATCGATTTCTGTTGAAATTTGGGCCCAAAAATATTTTTTTTCAAAATTTCAAATTGCGATTCCCATCAGGAGTGCTTAGGTGATATGTGGAAACCCTCATTTCCACGAATATGTGCACTCCACACGCGCGGAGTGGCGTAGAACGCCAAAATAGGCCCGCGACAGGCCGAAATAGGCAAAAAAATCGACTTCTGTTGAAATTTGGGCAAAAAAAATATTTTTTATCAAAATTTCAAATTGCGATTCCCATCAGGAGTGCTTAGTTGATATGTGAAATCCCTCATTTCCACGAATGTGTGCACTCCACACGCGCGGAGTGGCGTAGAACGCCAAAACAGGCCCGCGACAGGCCAAAACAGGCAAAAAAACGCGATTTTCGGCCGATTTGGGCCAAAAAAATATTTTTTTTCAAAATTTCAAAATGCGGTGACCATCAGGATTAATTACGTGATATGTGAAACCCCTCAATTCCACGAATCGCTGCACTCCTCACCCGCATAATGGAGTAGGACGCCAAATCAAGCTAAAAACAACGGTTTTTCGGCGATTTCACCCTGAAAAAATATTTTTTTGGGAAAATGAAAAAAAGTTGTATTTTTTAAATTCCTGCGATTCCACAGCGATTACATAACATCATAGAAATATTCCATTATAGTTGTGACACATACTTAAGCCATTCTCACTCGTGCGACGGCTCTGTCCTCGTTGGCGTTGTCCTTGTTGACAAATGATGCCTCCAAGGCAGTAACCAAGGAATCCCAAAGAAGTTGGCGATGAGGTTCACTTCCGGAAAATGAGGACGCCTTAGTACCTAAGGTGTCCTTTGCAACACGCTTAACGACGTCAGTGTCCCAGGATGATTGCAAAACGGCATTGCCGCGTGTTCTGTCAGCAGCAGCGAGTACAACTTTCGCTGACTGCGGTGTGCTCTTATAGCGAGCACCCACATTTCTAGCAAAAATAGAGTCTAGGCGCATTCTAGCGCCCACGGTCGGTGTACCAACGGAGGATGAAGTCATCAGAATAAATTCCTATAGGAGGGGGGTTGGGGAAAAGGCGAGGTGCAAATTGTAAGGTGGCGGGCGACCGTAATGCAGTTGCGGAGTAAGGAGAAGATGGGGTCGAACGAAATCAACGAAGTCGAATACGCGACGGCCAAGGAGATGTTGACAGGGGTGATCAAGCCAAGTCTAAAACAAAATCCAACGCGGACACTCGAAGAAGTTGCCGAAAGTCCCAACTCGAAATCTCACCGCAACATGGTGCAAACCGCACGCCCTAAAGTGGCCAATTCAACACCTCGCGAGGCCCCAACGCCCCGCCAAGCGGAAAAGCTTAGCCAATCATGGTGTGAGATATATAGCTACGACTATATATTGTGTTACGGTCAGAATGCTTTCACTTTCGGTTTGCAAGAGTGTAGATAAAACATAAGTTAGTCTCGGCTTTATGCCGGAAACCCTAAACCCGTGACACCCGTACTGTACGGAGTACTAGTACAGATAACAGGAAGTGACACACGGTGTGTCACATCCAGCACATGGCAAAGTCAGCAGTGATAAAAGCGGGGTAATACCCCATAACCTGTGAGATATAATATAACGTATTATATCGGGTGGTCACTGAATCGATTATCATACAAGTGTAAACTGATTATAAAGGTAAACGAATATATAATGCATATGTGACCTAGGCATCTGTCACCAAGTACTGTACGAGTACTGGTACAGTCGAACGGAGTCATGCACGGTATGACCTACGGTGCACTGAATCCAGCAGCGGTGCCGCCGGCGCGCCCGCCGGTGCCTGCCCGGGGGCAAATGATGCCGCGCACGAATAGGGGCAAACGCCACGGGTGGGGATGTGAGCGTCAGTGAGCCCCCAGAGGCGAAAGCGCATGTAACGCAGGGGTAGCCGACACCTTCCCACACGAGATAGCGGCCGTGGCGGGGCGGCGGCTTCCAGTCGCCGACGGGCTTGACAATGTTGCTGCGTTGCACGGAATTGAATGATGCAGAGGTGGGCAACACACTATTCGATGAAAATGACATTATCATATGTCATTTTTGGATTTATATATATTTCATAAAAATCAGGGTTTAGTGATATTTATGCGCGAAATAGGGATACATAAAGGCAACACGGTAGAAAAGTGCAGTATGCGTACAATGAAAACACCGAAATATGCATACATGTATCATTCTTTATTCAAATGTTTACGAGTAGAGTACTTTTCACCCTATACCGTCGAGGCATGACTGATACTATCAGTCAGGGCGGTCGACAAATCCTACTATTTTATGCATCATTCTCATCTTCCTCATCTTCATCTAATTCTTCTTCCTCAGATTCGGCAGTGGCCGCTTCCTTGCCCTTCGCCGCCGGTTCGCTCTTCTGTTTTGGCTTCGTCTCGGCGTCCTGATCGGGCTCGTTGTCGAAATTGATCAGCCGTTGCTGCGCAGAGCTGACCATGAACTGGTCGTGGGCGAAGCCGATCGCGTTCATACCACACCTCATGGCGGCCATGGACGTCGAGCCGACGCCGCAGCAAGCGTCGAGAATCCAGCTGAGTGGATGGCCGTTCTCATCCATCTTGCCCGGATTGTCACCGAGCATGTGGCACTGGATCAGCTCCATCAACAGAGCTTGGGGTTTCTGATGGTTATTCACGACTTTGCTGTCGCGTTTGAACATCTGGTGCACAACCGGGAAGCCGCGCAAAAGTGACGCGCGGCTCACACGTTCACCTTCTCCAAAATCAAAGTTGAACATCCACTCCGGCTTTTTAGAAGACTCCCCCTGGGCATCGCTCTTTACATGGTACCCCAGGACGCCACATTCAACGTCATTGTAGCGCACGGTCTTGTTGGGGTTCATGTTCACGTTCTGCTTGTGCCAGAAGAACCGCTCCGCGCGGCCGGAGCAGTAATTGTCAATCACCTCCAGGAAATTGTTTTGTTGGACGAAACCGCAAAAGATAGCGACTGTCCATGCCGGGGCGGTGGTCTTGGCGTTGAAAGACTCCAGGAACGGTTGCACCTCCTCCTTGGTCATCGCGTCGGGAGTCTTCTCCTTGTCAAGGGCGTAATTGCAGTCGATGATCGTCCCCGTGAATGGCAGCCTCGGGACGTCCTTCATATCGCGCATGCTGCCCTTGACGATCTTCCAACGAGGGAACATCGGCACGTTCGTCTCATGTGTGGGCTCGTCGTCCTCAAGGCCTGCCTCTCCTGGAACCTTAAGCTCCGGCCCCTCGGTCCGCGCCTCCCGATAGAGTTTGATGTCGACTTTCACCTCGACCTGTTGCAAGCCTAGGATGTGCCCCGCGCGTGGCGCCTGCGCTTCTTTGAGATTCGCCCGCGCGTTCTCGACGTAATTCAAGATCGCGTGCGGAACTTCCCCAGATCCCCCCCGGCGCGCTCCCCCCTGAGTTGAAGGTAAGCAGCCGATCAACGACTCGATTTTCTCTTGGGAGCTCCAGTAGGGGGTGAACTCGGCCTTGAATGCGTCCCAGGTTTGCAATCCCGCCGCGGACACCAAGTGCTTCTGCACCATGCGTTCCTTCTTGAACTGGCTTATCATCAGGCCCCCCTCTTTTACCGACAACTCCTTCTGAATAATCAGGCGCAGATACGTGTCCACCTTGTCGAACTCCGCCTCCCCCGCCAAGCCGCCCAAGTTAATCCAGAACGTCATACCCATGGATTTGGCATTGTGGAGAAACTGAGCTTCTTCCACCAAAATGCCTGCCCCTTTAGACGAGCCCGCTCCGTGGTCCCCGCCTCCTCGTTGCACCTCGTCTTCCATCTGCAAGTAAAAAAAACATTTTTAGAATGTCTTAAAATATAGAAAAGGATGCTTTGGGGGGTAAACACTGTTTGAAGCAAAAGTAAAAAGTAATTTACCTGTCGGTTGGAGGTGCCTTTTTTGCCAGCTTTCTTGGCGGGTCCCTTAGCGGGCGAAGATGAGGCCTTGCGCTTTTTGGTCTTCGAAGCCAAAGGGTTTTTCATGCCCTCCAGGTCAAACCTTCTGTAAGCCTCCATGATGCTAACGCAGAGGTCCCACGTCTGCGGCCGGAAATTGGCAATTGTCCAGTGCATGAAGTAGTGGTTGATTTGCGTGCCGCCGAACACAGAATGCTTGGACATCGCTACTTCCTTCACATGCGTCTCCATCGACTGGTTCAAGTGAGACATTACGTGGTACCAACTTGTGACCCGATCGAGGTGAGCGTTGATGTCATCGTCCAGCGTCTTCACCGTCACCTCTACCTCAGGGAGGGTCTCAGGGTCTCCCTCGCGCTCAGACGTCTCCACATTCTCGATGTACTGGAATCCCTTGGGATATTTCTCGGGATCCGGGACTGAAAATCCATGCTGTGATTCGAACTCCGCCATTTTTTGCACCAGCCCTCCGACCTCGTAATACCCAGGTTGATAAGGGGTACCCTCTTCGGTGTCCTCGGGGACACCGGCGACGAACTCGGAGATCAACGCTTCTCGGTAAACCTTGTACACGACCCCATTCTTTTCGAAAAGGGTCGAACGAAGCCCTTGCATGAACTGAGTGTGGTCTTTGCCTTTCGTCTTCTGGTCGATTTGGTTCTGCATCTCGCCTAAGAACCGAATCATCGTGAGACCGATGTAGATCTTGCTCTCGAAGAACTGGAAAGCTATCTCCAACGGGATTTCCTCGTGACACTCGTCGGTGGCTTGATAACAGTGCTGGTGCCCAAAAACCTTGCCTCTGTATTTTCCCGCGAGAGCGTTTTTTATGGAGAATTCGGCACGGGTTTTGACATCGTCGATCGCAACAAGACCCGCATTGAAAGGGGCCCACGGGTTCTCCTTCCTGCTGGACTTGATCTCGTTCACACAGCCCCTCTCTTGATCCCGGCAGGCCTCGTACCCAGTCGCGTGGTACAGGCATTCAATGGGGAGACGAAACACACTCCCTTTCTCCGCCGCCTCGTCGAAATCCATCGGGTTCGGCCACCGGTGCTCCATCTCGATTTGCCTGCACAGCTTTGCTTTCTCCTCATAATCCATCTTTGCTGCATGCTCCACTGTTAGCTTAGCGTGCCACCCATGTGCAGCCACCTCGGCTGCCTTCCTTGCCTCAGATGGGGTGGCCACTTGAGACATATCCACATTGGCGCCCGCTCCAGTATACGTTCTGGAGCCACTAGGTCCTTGAAGGGCGCGTTCGGCAGCACGCTGCACATCCGTTCTCCTGGCAGCCTGGGACAAGACGAAACTGTTCATTAGCTAATGAACGCCTTCCGTCCCGGTCAGGGCTCAGGGCGCGCGGTTCGAGGCGGAAACTGTTCATTAGCTAATGAACGCCTTCCGCCCCGGTCAGGGCTCAGGGCGCGCGGTTCGTAACGAGGCGGAAACTGTTCATTAGCTAATGAACGCCTTCCGCCCCGGTCAGGGCTCAGGGCGCGCGGTTAAAGGCGGAAGGTGTTCATTAGCTAATGAACGCCTTCCGCCCCGGTCAGGGCTCAGGGCGCGCGGTTCGAGGCGGAAGGTGTTCATTAGCTAATGAACGCCTTTCGCCCCGGTCAGGGCTCAGGGCGCGCGGTTCGGGCCCGAAAGCGTTCATTAGCTAATGAACGCTTTCCGCCCCGGTCCAGGCGCAGGGCGCGCGTTTCGAGGCCGAAAGCGTTCATTAGCTAATGAACGCTTTACGCCCCGGTCCAGGCGCAGGGCGCGCGTTTCGAGGCCGAAAGCGTTCATTAGCTAATGAACGCCTTCCGCCCCGGTCCAGGCGCAGGGCATGAAAGGGACGTACCGAAGCCTCTACAAATGGCACCTCGCCAGCAAGTCCGAGGTCATCGATCACTGCCGCTGGTCTCCTGTTTTGCCAGAAAGGAGCTGTAATCGACGCTTTCCACGCCTGGTTTACATAGCTCGCTAGATAGAATTCTTTGCTTTTATTTTCTTCTGCTGCTCTAGTTTTCAAACTTTGAAAAGCCAAAAGCCGATTTGTGTGCTTTGGAAGGCTTAAGGTTTCCTCAAAGTTTGCGCTGTCTAATTCGATCACAGTAAGCTTCCTGTTTCTGTAAGCGACGAAATACAGAATTGGAGTCTCGTTCTCAATGATACTGTACGCTACGCGTTTCTCAGGAAGGAGGCTACCCCCGAGTACAGTCGAAGAGGTAAACTTAGGAAAACTAAAAATTATTTCTTCATTCTGCTCGGCAGGGTCATCAGAGTGAATCACTATTTGCAAACTGTCTGGAGGATCGTCGGCTTCAAGGGTTCTAACAATGCTCCACTTGTTACCAAGATAGAGCTGGAAAATATGTTGAGCCCTCAGTGCTTGAAATGTTTCGGCTGTCGCCATTGCGAAATGAGAGAAATTGGCTGTCAACTGTGAAAGGGGTGTGTGTGAAAGAACTTTGAAAAAGTGATGTAACTTTAGCAGAATATTAAAAGTCATTTCTGGCGGCTAAAAATGACATGTCAAATATCGATGTCAATTTTAATCAAAAATGACATTCGCTGTCGCTTTCTGATTCGGTCTGTTCAGATCAAGGATATGATTTTAAGATATCCTGGTGTCATTTGCGCTGAAATCGAGGATCGATCGATTCAGTAAGATAGAAATTCTTGGTTGACTCGCAAGTCTATATCATTTTTAGAACGTAAAAAACGGCTTCATAAGCTAATGACGGCTAATTTTGACGAAAATATGTTTTCTATTCCTTTCGATGAAGGTTGCGAGATTATCTGCAAACCGTGCCCGGGAATAGTTATTGAAGATTCTATGGAAATAGGGGCTGACTTTTTCAATCATGAGCCAATTCCAAGCACAGCCCCGAGCGCGAATACGCAATTGGTTCTTTGGAACGCGCCTTTGACGTGTAGATCGGAAGTTAGCTCTAATTCTTCACGCGTTTCCGGGTCACGCGCTTTGCGCGAAATTGACTTACAAGAGATAAAAGCAGACTTGATACAGAATTTTCAGAGACAAGTTTGGACTTGAGGAATGAAGACCCTCTTGTTTGTTTAAATGGTGAAGTAAACAAGCAGATTGTCGTGCGCAAACCGTACGAATCCGACATACGCAAGAAACAATATACGGGCGTAATTAGTATTAAGCAGCGACGTTTGCAGGCTGACAGTATATCAATGGCAGAAACCATTAAGTGCAATTGCAAAGCGCACTGCTGTCTATCTTTCTCATCCGCAGATATTCAGTCTTTTCGCGAAAATATTTTCAGTATGTCGCAAAAAGATAGAAAGGAATACTTCATCAAAGACTTGCTAAAAAACAGCTTTCGATCTGAGGACAAGTTCGACTTCAAATACTTTTTGGGCAAGAAGCAGGTATGTTTATTTTTGAACTCGTTCATTAGCTAATGAACGGCCTTTGGCCAAAGCGCGACTCACAATCAGACACTTTGGCTGCGGGAACCGTTCATTAGCTAATGAACGGCCTTTGGCCAAAGCGCGACTCACAATTAGACACTTTGGCTGCGGGAACCGTTCATTAGCTACAGTACTCACTCGTATTTAAGAATTTGGGAAATTTGGGGGTGGGGCGCGTATTCTAAGGATTTGGGGAATTTCGGACAATATATTCTTAACACATATATATTCTTAAACATGGGTAGAATTGGCCCACATATTCTTAAACATGGGAATCGGCATAAATATTCCTAAAATTCAACCAAATTTTGAACGCCTCGAATATTCTTAATTTCGCGATTACTGCAAAGCTTTGCGGCTGCCTCAAGTTTTGGACACAAAAACTTTGACACAATACAGATTATGGACGACCAAACACGGAAAAAGCTTCGGCTTTTGAAAGAGGATTTTACCGATGGATTAATAAGCCAGCTTCAATTTGAAGAGTTGCGCGCCTCAGTGATCAGCGGAGCCGTCGCAAAAAGTTCGAGTGTCACAAAGTGGTCACATGCATAATGCAACATTTGCAACTTTTTGGAGTTGTGTGACCTTTTAAGGTCAATTGTAAGACTCGGAGTGAAAAATTTTTTTCAAAAAAAATATTTTCCGGCTCGCCGGCGGCCAAAATCGATGGTTTTTGGCCTGAAAAGGCCATTTTGAGTGCGCGGGTGCTAGAGGATTTCCCGTCGGTGTCCGAATCGCGTGTTTGAACTTCGTGGGACCTTCCAAGGACCATCACGGGTCACTTAGTGGAAGAAATGATGAGAAATTTTTGTTTGGGGTGCTCGCCGGGGGCCAAAATGGCCGTTTCTGGGGCCTGAGCGGGCCATTTTGCGTGCGCGGGGCTAGAGGATTTCAGTTAGGTATCCGAATCGCGCGTTTGAAGTTCGTGGGACCTTTCAAGGACCATCACGAACTACTTAGTGGAAGAAATGATGAGAAATTTTAATTTGGGTGCTCGCCGGGGGCCAAAATGGCTGTTTTTGGGGGCCTGAGCAGGCCATTTTGCGTGCGCGGGGCTATAGGATTTCAGTTAGGTATCCGAATCGCGCGTTTAAACTTTGTGTGACCTTTCAAGGACCATCACGGGTCACTTAGTGGAAGAAATGATGAGAAATTTTAATTTGGGTGCTCGCCGGGGGCCAAAATGGCCGTTTCTGGGGCCTGAGCAGGCCATTTTGCGTGCGCGGGGCTATATGATTTCAGTTAGGTATCCGAATCGCGCGTTTGAAGTTCGTGGGACCTTTCAAGGACCATCACGAACTACTTAGTGGAAGAAATGATGAGAAATTTTAATTTGGGTGCTCGCCGGGGGCCAAAATGGCCGTTTCTGGGGCCTGCGCAGGCCATTTTGCGTGCGCGGGGCTATAGGATTTCAGTTAGGTATCCGAATCGCGCGTTTGAACTTTGTGGGACCTTTCAAGGACCATCACGAACTACTTAGTGGAAGAAATGATGAGAAATTTTAATTTGGGTGCTCGCCGGGGGCCAAAATGGCCGTTTCTGGGGCCTGAGCAGGCCATTTTCAGGGTTTCAGGGTTTGTGCTACATGTAGGTCAACGATAACATCGAATTCGCAAGCAACCCATGTCCGTTGCATTCCTATGGGGTTTCGCATTATGATTGCAAGCATATTGGACCATTATAACCCATCAAAGATTAAGTTACACAAGTGCAGCTAGGATACGTTGATGCTCCGCCTCCGGTACTATCAAGTAGTCCCGCCCGCCTACTTTGCGCTTCCTCAGAGCCACTTCCACACACACTATATGATGTGAGTACGTCAAACATTTTCTGCTATTGTCTACAAAGTACTCCGTGCATGTGCTTTCATCCCTCCATTCCAAAAATCTGCCTTCAACAACGAACTCGCCAGGGGTAGCATGCACTCCTGCCCCTGCACTCCCCCCCACACCCTGTGTGTAGTAGTCGTCTTTGATGCCGTCCGCGTCTAGCACTTGATGCACTCCACCTAGCGCCTTCACCAAATAATATTGGTGGTTCTCATCTCCCCCCGATGAGCGTGCAAAGATGCTTCCTCGTGAAACCTCCACTTGCGCCACGTCGTGCGCCTGCTCCGCTGCACGCATCCTCGTTCGCCGCTCTTCCCCTACCGCCTCCGCCACCATCGTGAAAGGCACCCATTCATCCACATGACTCTTATAGTGGCACCCTTCACTATCCGGTTGCGGGTGCTCACATTGTGCGTAGCAATAATCGCAATAACATGGACGATCACGCTTCAACCCAACCATTAGGCCAACTCCCGCCCGCACCGAGTGCAACGCCAAAGTGCCATCCACCGTCTTGAAGCCCTGGCCCGACTCGTCGACATCGCCATCCTCCACCAAAAAGAAGAACCGCTGCCCAAATGCCGAGCGCCGGTTGGATCCTTGGTCCTTCGCAAACTGCAATCTCTCCAGGCAGAATTCATACAAATCCCTTGCATTCAATATCTTTCCATACCACTTATCCGTTGTTGCCATTACCGCCAAACTAGCCTCATGCTTCACCGCAACTCCCATTGCATCTTGCTCGCCTCGTGCGTGGGATGTCTCAAAAAAGTTTCGTTGGCACGGTATGCCAAGCCCTCGTACCCAATCCATCGGGCGCCCGCTCTCCACCACATCCGCAAAGGCCGTGCCGCATTTGTTCTGCGCCGCACTCCCATCCGCCCACTCGTGAATGAATTTTGGGAGGGGCAAACCTCTTTTCTGAAAGTACTCCTTGACGATGAGTTTACGCATGTGCTGGATGGCACGGTGGCTATGGGGCATGTCGTTGCCCATAAAGTACAGGTAATCCTTCACAATGATGGGATTCTCCTCCGTGGACTCCACCCCGTCCACCTCCTTTACCGCATGCCGCCATAGCACGCAGCATAGTAGCGAGGCCTGCTTCACAATCCAATGCAAGGATTGGATTGCCCGTGGAATGTTCAATGCATGGTTCTCGCTGAAGTCGAAAAGAAGGAGGCAATGGCCCAAGGGCAAATTCTCCTTGCACTTGTTGAACATGTTCATCGTGTGTTGGGCCATAAAGCAATGGTATGGATATGGCTTTAAAAATGGACAGGTTTGCCCACTCACCCCGGCTAGTTCTTTCACCGCCCAGTCCCCATCTGCATCCTTCCGCACGAACTTGCCCGCGCACGAACACTTCTTGGACTCCCCCGGTACATGCCCCAGCACACACCCTTGTAACTTGGACACGAGCTCCCCTACCGGAGTCTTCTTCTGCACAAACTGTACTCGGTGTTTGTTCTTCCCGTCGTCGTCGGTTCCCACCACCGCGCTCTCGTAGGTACTCCACTCAACCTGCTGGCCGGCCTTTCCTATCTCCGCCTCGCACAGCTTCAGGTTTCGCAACCCCCCGCAATCCTCGCACGACCCATCCAAGCAAGGCATAGCGTGAAACTCCGCAGGCTCTCCGTCTGCCCCCGTTGGCTTCGGGCACAACAACGACGCTACAAACTTTGACGTCGACGAGCCAACCTCGCACCGCCCGCAGACCTTGTCCGGGAACGCCTCTGTCGGCTTTCGATTGGATAGAACTGCCCTCTGCCCCCCTAGCAGAGGGCAACACGTCCTATCCTCGCACTCGCACTTAGAGTGCAATACCTCGTGCGCACGGTTGTATGCTGTCAATGCCAACCGGAAGTCCTCGTGATATCTGCAGCAGCAGGATATCGTGTCCCTCCGGGTAAGCCTGCGCACTTCCTTCGGCTTCTTCTGCTCGAAAGTCCTCAAGCCCACCTTCACATCAGGTTCCTTCTTCTTGAACCTTCTGAACACCTCCAGCTGCGTCATTTCCAGCCACTGCTTTGAGGCCTTTTCAACTCTCCCGTCTTCACGTCGAACCTGTATGACATCCCTTTTGCAGGTGGACACCCGCGTTATCCCTGGGCTGAGCCAGAAGTCCCTTATTTTCTGCAACACTTCGGCGTTCAGGGCGTCCTTTGCCTTCTTCTTCACTTCAGTCACCAAGCCCTTCAGCAGCCCGCTTCCTCGCCTTGCTGCCAGCTCAAGGCCCATACCAGCTTGCAAGTTCCGGTGCCCTAACTGCCCTGTGGTTACCACACCGACTTTTATGCCTAAAACTCCGGCGACCTCTTGCACTGTTTCTGACGCCCCTCCCCCAAACGCCATCGCTGCTCCTGCCAGTTGAATGTCGCGGTCTAGTTTGCAGCGGCTGCTTGCGAGGGAGGCGAAGGCCGCACGTAAGCTGCTCACTATGCCCATACCCACGCGATCCTCTGGTGCACGCATGCCACCACGCACCGCTGTTTGAATGCCGCTGTCCAACGTTTGCACATAGTTCGCGAGCGCTCCTGGTATCAAATCGTCACGCGCGTTCTGAAATACCCCCTGCAGCTTCTTGTTCCAGTGACTTTTGCTTCCCCGCGGGATACCGATAGCAGCGGTAGCGCCCGATCCCCCCTCTTCAGGGACCCGATCAGGGATATCCACTCGCAAACGCTTCCTCGCGCGAGAGTCCGCCTGACGTCGCCTTGCTGCAGCGCGCCGTTTCGCAACAGTGGATACTGGCGTCGTCCCAACTGCAGGCGACGCTATACGCGATTCCACAGCGGGCGGTCTAGGGGATGCCACAGCGGGCGCCACAGCGTGCGCCACAGCGGGCGCCACAGGGGGCGCCACAGCGGGCGCCACAGGGGGCGCCACATCCAACCAGTACTTAGCGAAGGCTGTGATGCGTGAAGCAAGTTCCATGCCACGCTCTACATCTGCTGCATCCACCGGGTACACCTCAGGGAAATCATGCGCCTCTTTGCCAAGGCTTTGCAACAACGGCAGTAAGTCAACTAACACTCGAAGAGAAGACATTGTCCCCGCTAGCTGTTGGGTGTGGCCAAAGCCACAGGTGGGAACCTATGCAATTAGTTCCCCCCTTAAAGTCTAAATCAGTTCCATACTGCAGTAGTAGGGCGGTCCGCTGCTGTACTCTCTCTGACTTTGTTTTTAGCCCCCCTCGCTCCGGTGACGTGCTCACGTTAGGCTTTGCCAGGCGCGAGGGGGGCCGCGACTACGTTCAAAGAAAAAATCGCGACTAAATGCTGAGACACAAGACAGACTGAATCACTGAACTCTACATAGGTACCTATTTCTCGAAAGATTCCTAGATTCTAATAGAAAATCAGGTTGTCGTTCGATTGAAAATTGAATACTGTGGGCGTCAGATCCGAATATTTCCTAGACTCTAATCGTCACTTTTTCATACAATTAAGGTAGCAGGTTCATTGAACGTGTAGATGGGCGCATGATTGGCCATAATCGGGTGTTCACAGTTTCGTGGAATTAGCGGACGACGCCAATACTATTCGTTCAAAATGCCGATCTGGTTGCCCGCTCATTTTGAATTCGACGATACCGATGGCGGCGTGCCGCGTGTGGGCCCACGCATGGTGATACGGCCTGCCACAAAATTCCTCAGCAACAGCTGCTACGACATAATTCTGACCAAGTGCGCCCCGGCTGCGCAGCGTGCATGCATTCTTTTTTGCGTGTGTTTGCGTGTGTTACCCGAACCCTGCCTCGATGTAAGATTTTTTATGCAATTCTGTGCACTCGCAGGTTCCTACGCTTCAACAAACGCGACGGATAAGGGTACGCTCTGTCAACTTTTGCACTCCGCCTGTTTGCATGTAGTGCATGCCAACCTCGAACCCCTCAACGACAAGGGAATCCGGACCCTAGAACCGGCGGGCACCGTCCCGTGAAACGCTTGTGAAGGAGTGGGACCTAAGAACCCATGGGAGCGGCCCCAAGAACCTCTGCTGTATGCTTAACTGAAAGTTGCAGGTACCCTTTCCCCGCGGCGGCATCAATAAGACCGCGGGGCGCTGCTGCTGTGACTGCCCAACTGTGCGCATCTTTTATTTCTGGAAAAGACGCTGGCGCTTTTTATTTGGAAAAGCGCCGCCGCTGTGAATGCCCTTTGTGCGCATCTTTTATTTCTGGAAAAGCGCTGCTGCTGTGACTGCCCAACTGTGCGCCCAATGCTGCTGAGAATGCTCAAGTCGTGTTGCTGCTGTGACTGCCCTTTTGTGCGCGTCTTTTATTTCTGGAAAAGCGCTGCTGCTGTGATTGCCCAACTGTGCGCCCAATGCTGCTGCTGTGATTGCGCAACTCGTGTTGCTGCTGTTAATTCCCTTTTGTGCGCATCTTTTATTTCTGGAAAAGCGCTGCTGCTGTGATTGCCCTTTGTGCGCATCTTTTATTTCTGGAAAAGCGCTGCTGTTGTGACTGCCCAACTGTGCGCCCAATGTTGCTGAGAATGCCCAAGTCGTGTTGCTGCTGTGACTGCCCAACTGTGCGCATCTTTTATTTCTGGAAAAGCGCTGCTGCTGTTAATGCCCAAGTCGTTTTGCTGCTGTGAATGCCCAATTGTGCGCCCAATGCTGCTGAGAATGCCCACTCGTGTTGCTGCTGTGAATGTTCTGGTAATGTTTGCGAATGTTGCTGCTGTGAATGCTCTGGAACTAATCCTCCGGTCTGGATATTTCAGGTGGCGATGGAGTCGTGCAATGGTAGGTAGTCTTGTTGTATTCATATGTGGTAAGTAGTTTAGTTGTATTCTTCAAATGGTAGGTAGTTTGGTTGTATTCAATTGTATTATACTTCTTGAGTTTCCTTAGGGTGGATAGATGCATATTTGCGTGATTCTGGTTGATGCATATCTGTGTGTGGTTGATGCATATTTGTGTGATGCATGTTTGTCGAGTGCGGAGTGCCGAGCGATCGAGTGATGCATATTTGTGTGATATGCAAATGTGGTAGGTAGTTTAGTTGTATTCTTGAAATGGTAGGTAGTTTAGTTGTATTCAAATGTATTATACTTCTTGAGTTTCCTTAGGGTGGATAGATGCATATTTGCGTGATTCTGGTTGATGCATATTTGTGTGTGGTTGATGCATATTTGTCGAGTGCCGAGCGATCGAGTGATGCATATTTGTGTGATTCTGATCCAAACTGTCTCGATGCCAGACCGCTAGTCTCCTTTGGAGGTCTATGTGCGAGGTTGACGACAGCCAGTCGACACAAATATGCATCTTCAGAAATAGATAGTTTGATATCGTTTTCGAAATTAGTAACTTACTCGATAGTTTAATTTTCGCAGTAGAGTCCCGACGATATCGAGTAAACGTTTGCAAATACAACGCGGAGGGGCAATGTGAACCTGGCTCTGCAAGAGTTGCCTATTTCGACGAGCGCCTATTCGCGATTTATCCGAGCGCGGTCAGTACCAACCCCTTTGGCTCAGATTGGGGTGTAGTTCGGGGCACAAGGTTCGGAATATTTGTTGTATCTGCCAAACGTCGAAACCCGTTAGAAGCGATGAAGGCACTATTAGAAGATATACTTGATTTGCCATGGTTGAGGTGGGAGTTGTATGGAATGTCTTACATAACTGGTTTGCCTGATTTCTCAATTGAGCTTTTGGCATTGCTGGAGTATAAGAAATACAAGTATCCTATACGATATGTTGGTGTTCCGGTTCCTTTTCCATCTGAACGGTGCCACATCCATGCACCGGTTTTCATGTTCGTGGGGGAAACCCACAAACAACATTACACCCAATCTGGTTCTGAGGCATACCGCACAAGTCATTATCCCATTAGATGTGGACGTGACTTCATCCTTTGGACTAGGGATGAGCATCGGGTTAGAGATATTCGAAGATACCTTCGTGTGTTTGGACCGTGCCGGCATGGCTTTGGGGATACGCCATCCTATTTATTGTTAGCAAAGAGAGAAGATATTATTCGCAAATACTATCATAGTGGCAAAGGATTTCGCACCTATGGGGGGAGCTTTGGTGAAAGAGAGATGTTATTCGTTTATCGGGATCCTGTGTTTACTCGAATCACTCGAGATAGTTTCGAGGCACATACTCCATACTATTATGTGCATCCTCTAGATCAATTTTGTTTGTAACCTTATAGTTATTTCGACTTTCAGGTGTATTGATATCCGAATCTGCAAGATATATGTTCCCCTTTATCTTCTTGGTGGCGTTTGTGATATCTAGAATGGGCGATCAATCTCCGCCCGATCGTTTCGTACAACCCTTACTTCCGGATCTCAACGCTGCCTTATCCGACGCTTCGATGTCGCCATCCCCTGGCTATGCCCCTCGCCGTAATGCTATCACGTCCCCCATCCCTTTTGCTCTATCGCCAACTACGCCTTCTAAGCGAAGCCCCGCCTTAGGGTCCGGAATGCAAGGCGTGAAGAGACGGGGTAGGCCGCCGTCGAAAACCACGCCACGTACCCGCCGGCGTTTAAACGTCGCGACCCACTATGGGAGGCTCTCGACGGGAGCACTTGATCCTCAACCCCACACCGGGGTTTCTCCCGTCAATTTGTTTCAAGCCTTTGGAGACGTGAAAGCGACCGCCATGAATCTTAACGACACGGATGTCGAAGATCTGCCGCATGTTGTCAGTGATAAGCTGCATGAATCTGTGGACAAGGCTAGCGAGGGCAACGTCGAGCCGAAAAACCGATCCTATTTACGCTTTTTACGACCTCCTGACGCGGGTGACCGTCCTGGAAAATGTAAGACTTCCAACACCGGCAAGTCGCGCGATCAAGAAAAAGAACGGGCAGCCTCGGGTATCGCGAGTGAAGGATTGGAACTAAGCGACTTGGACGTAGTGAAAGCCCTACGAAAGGCCGGTTTGCCGGGTGGCGTACGCGTTGGGGAGTATCACTCGGAAATGAGTTCGGCTGAGAAAACTGAGCATGTCGACCGCTATTTTGAGGGCCTGGAATCAATTCCTAATTTGATACATACCTGTCCGAACTGTTTGGAACGAGGTTGTGAGCATGGACTCCCTCATCCGGTGACCAACTTCTGCGAGTCTTGTCAACAATACCCTTCTTTCATGTGCCCGGAGAACGGGTTGGATTTGGATATGAGGATGCCCGCGCATAATGCAACTGCCTGGCAAATCGAGTGGCATCGTTTACGGAGCACATGGGGGACCTTGACTCCGATTGAAGAAGCTTTGATAAGCCCTATTATAACCATCACCTCGGTGTTCCAACTATCTGGCGGGCAGTTGGGATATTCTGGCTCGTGCATAAACTTTGTGAACGACATTTCACACGTGGCAAAGCAATTGCCCCGAGCGCCAAAAGACACGGGAATCGTTGTGTATAAAGTCCAGGGGAAGAATGACACCTTCAAGTTGATGAGGGTGCGGAGAAATGCGGTACGAGAGTATCATGCGTTCTTTTGTACTTACCACTCATACTTCGAATCTGGCATCCTTGATCCATGGCGTCCTGGAGAATATCTCGTCCCCCCATTTCGTTTAGAGGATTTCGACGAGGAGACGTGGAGTGCATTACCCGAGGACGGGGTTCCTGAAGGACTTGATGTACGTGAATACGTCGAGGGCGGTAGTGATGCTTACGAGGAGGAGCAAGTTGTCGAGGACCATGAAACATCCGATGATCTTAAAGGTGACGCGAATGTGGAAAAAGAGCGGGACACGAACGTCAATTCAAGAGTGATGCGAGCATGGCTTCGGGATGGGATCGGAGTGCTCGCACGGGCGGTAAGAGCATTTTCTATTGATATTATCGGTATTGATATTGATTTGGACATGGACGTTGAGCGAGTCATCGGTATGTTGCACGGCAAGGAGAATGCTGCACAGAGTCGTTATGACTCTATCACGGTGGGGGAGCTTGGCAAGCACCTAAGTTCGGAGCCCTTAAATATCGGAGAGGCAGAAATCAACAAGGTGCAACTCAAAGTCATTTTTCTTGCTATTTTTTTTCGGTCGTGGTTGCGAATGAAACATGCCATGTTTGACAGATTATGTTGATGGAGGAGCTCGTCGATATCGTCAAGACATTCGACGTCGAGTTTCATGATAGTGGGCTTCCGCACAACATCACCTCTAGCATCGTCGAGCCTATGCCAGAGGCTGTGGATGACTTGAACGAGCTGCTAGGAGATGATCGCGTTGGGGAGGAACCATCATTGGGCCGAGGAACGACAAATAATCCCTTCACGATGCCCACTCATGGCAAACAACCGATTGCAGAGCAGCGCTCCCCCGGATATATCACACTAGCATTCCCGACGTTGTTTCCTCTTGGAAAAGGTGATTTCCACGAGGCTCGTAAGTCATCATTGACATGGTCTCAGTGGTCGCGACATTTGCAACACTTCTACGATGGCAGATTTGCACAGCATTCCCGATTTCCTTATTTCACTTTGAACACCCACGAGAGGGAGGTGGCGAACAAGAAAGCTGGGCTTTTCGCAGGACAGAATGCGAATATGACCGTGGGGCAATTACGTGCGATGTCAAAGAAGAATAAGGAAGTTGTATTTTCGAATCTCACAAAATTTGGCGCTTCCCTACGCAACACACCTGGCTTCTATGGTAAGCGGCGCAAAGAGTTAATGGCGATGGCGGATCAAGTGGGTGATATGAACGTGTTCGCCACCAACTCGCACGCGGACACATTTTGCCCATATCTACACCGCTTCATCAAGCGTCATGTGGGCATTGAAGATGGCTCCGAGCGGGACCCCGAAGCGCCGGATTTAAGTGAGAGTCAGCGGCACTCTCGGCGTGTCGAGAACGTGAAGCATTTCCCTCACTTGGTCGCCCAATTCTTTCACTACAAAACCGAGCTATTCATCGAGCATATTTGCCGGGGCACACTCGGTGTGCAGGCGTATTGGGTTCGATATGAGTGGCAAAGCCGTGGATCTACGCACGCGCACTACTTCTTATGGCTGGAGGGTGCCCCAGATCTGGAGTTCTTGGATAAGATGGTGCATGATACCGTCTTTGAAAAGTATGGAAATACAGAAGTTGATTTGAGTGAAGCAGAAATGGAAGAGATCGCCGACATCCTTAACACAAAATCTTCTTTGGTGATGCGACAAGAGGAAAGCGTGGAAGGGGTGGATGACGATATGGCCCGTGAAATGCGAGATGCGTGTGAGTGGTGGGGACACCGTTGCTCCAGGCTGAATGAGGCATGGTGCGATGTGGAGAATCGGCCTGTTATCAACACGCCTTATCACCCGTCAACACGGATGCATACGCCAATGATGTGCGCATCATGCGAAGCTGGTGGCACGTCGTTGTCCGAGGAGATTTTGATGGATCGGGTAGCGCTAAAGAATAAGGTCAACCGACATACCGCGTGCAATCCGAACTATTGCCTTCGTCGTGACAAAAATGGTACATGGTTTTGCCGCTTCCATTTTCCCCAAAAGCCCGAGGTCCCCAATATCGTGCACTTGCGTTGCAAAGCCGTAAGCGGCGGTATCCGATGGGAGTTGTATTTGCCTATGAATGATCCTCTCATGAACACCGTGAATGTTGAGCAAGCCGCCTCCCAAAGGGCCAACGTGGATTTCAAGCCGCTGATCGATCATTTCTCCGCCATCGAATACGCTACCAAGTATGCCACCAAGGCTGAGAAGGGCAGTGTCGACTTCGATTCCTTGTTGGCCCGCACCATGGATGATACGTCTCGTGCACCGGAAACTGTATTTGATGATGCCGATAATGCAAAGAGATTGTTTGCACGTTTCTTGATTCAGCAAATTGGAGGGAGGAATTGGAGCTCCCAAGAGGTAGCACATGTCAACATGGGTATTCGCACGGTGATCGCGTCTCACGACTTCGTGCACGTCTCTTTTGGGACCAAGTACGCCAAGGTGAGGGAGGATATCGACAAGGATACAGCACCGGATGAACGCGCTACCGAAGATAGTAAATGGGATCTATATCTTAAGAGGTTGGAGACGGTGCTGGCGAATGGAGTGGCAGGCGGGTTACCCGTAGCGGAGGTTGTCGAAGAAATCTCGTCCGACTCCTTTGCCGCCTTCTATCGGAAATGGAGGCATTGCAGTGCCGGGCGCAACGGTGGACGGATGTTGATCAAGCGTGAGCGACCCACTGTGCTTTTGGTGAGTCCACGATTGCCGAGTTTTTGCAACGCAAAAGGCGATGCTCGTCGACCGGATTACTGTAAGTTCCAATTGATGACACATATGCCATTTTTGGACGGGGAAGCTTTCGAGCAGTACGTGTACACTGTGCATGATGGAGATTTCGAGGCGGCGTATGAATCATTCGTGTCTGACCCGGAAGCCGCAACCGGTATGGTGGGCGTAACGGCGCCGCGATGTTGTCGAGATGATTTCAGAGACATCCCTTTCGAGGAAGACGGGGAGGAGATCCCTTATGAAGTCCCTCATAACTTCGACGATGCGCACGTCGTGTATCAGGTATATATCCCACAAAAAATCGAATGATATTGGGGCGCATACTTACATTTCAGCTCGCATCGCGATCATTAAATTGTGCAATTTGTGTTCGATCCCTGTAATGCAGGTGAATCCGCACTTCAAGGAGTTCACAAGCAGAGATGGCGGGGATGCTACCGCTACTATTGATTGGGCGGCTCGCTCTAGAGAAATCTACACCCAAGAACAAATCGAAAGTGCGGATCGATGGCAACGGAGGCAAGCGGTGGATGCGGTGCGTCCAGAAGCGGCGAGAGTGGACATCACACAACTGAACCAAGGACAATCTTTCGTGTTACGCGCGGTATTGGAGCATGCCAATCTACAAGTTACTGAGGGCACACGTGCCAAACCTTTCCTTGCGATCGTTAATGGCACGGCGGGCTCAGGAAAGACTTGGTTGATACGAGCGCTGAAACAAGAGCTAGGCGATGCATGCGAAGTGTTGGCGCCTACGGGCGTGGCCGCTGATAACATCGGGGGCGCGACTTACCACTCCAAGATCCCCGTGCCGCGCGCGAAGGTAGATCGTGAAGACATCCATGTGTCCGGACCTCGCCTGAAGCAGTTCGTTGCGGATTTCGTCGGGGAAAAATGGATTATCATCGACGAAATGAGCATGCTTGGTCGTCGCTCACTCGGGCACATTGATGAGTTGCTTAAACAACTCATGGGGAACGACGAGTGGTTTGGTGGGATGAATATTATTTTGGTGGGAGATCACGGGCAATTACCGCCCGTGAATGACTGTCGTGTTTTTGATGAGGCTGGAGTACGCTATCGTGGGCGCCATCTACAAAAGGCCCCTAAGTGGGCTTTGCGTGGGGTGGAAGCGTATGAGCACATGCACGCGGAGGGCCATGTTTTCTTTCTGAAGAAGGTGGAGCGCATCGATACCGTTGGCTTGGATGATGTTGGGATCGAACAATGTGAATGGTTTCGAGCGTTTCAATTGCGTGTGCGCGATGGAGTCGCTACCCATGATGACTATAGCCGGTTGAAGGCACTCATGTTTGCGAACGGCGCAACGGAGGCGACGATCAACCATGATTCCGATGTGTATCGCTTGGTGACCACGCGCGCTGCTAGGGATGAGAAAAATGCTGAGGCCTTGAAGAGGCATATCAATTGCGGCGCTCCCTTCATTAACATTCAAAGCCTCAACAGTAGCAAGGTTGCGGAGGAAGCGGATGAGGAGGATATGCGGCTTCCCCACGATCTCCCCATGTGTATCGGCGCGCGTATGATGATCACCTGGAACCTTTGCATCGCTCATAATTTGGTCAATGGCACTGTGGGATTGGTTCATGATATCATTTGCAACGCTCAAGGGCTTGCGGTGGCGGTGCTTTTATTGGTGAAGAAACGGACTCCGTCTCAAGATGGGTACTCGGGGCCTTCTTTCTTGGAGCGTGTAGAAGGTGTCGACATGGATAAGTATGCCGTCGTCGCCATCGGCCGGAAGGTTTCTCAGATTTATGATGGCGGTGCCATGCATGAGCGACAACAATTCCCATTAATGTTGGCTTGGGCTGTGACCATTCACAAAGCACAAGGGTTGACGCTCAATCGTGTAGTGATCGATGCTGGTGATGATGAGCGAAGCGTTGGGTTATTATTTGTTGCCCTCACTCGAGTTCGCCGACCTACTCACCTTGCCTTTCACCCATTTCCTGATGAATGCCGTATCACGACGACGATATCAAGGAAACCTGCCCTCGCAAAGCGCAAACAACACGAGATTCGTCTACGGCACATGTCAGTGCGCACCGCGCGGAGGTTGTCACATCTCAGCCCACCATCCACGGCTTTCATTCTGCCAGTCGACGTGACGCTAATCACCGAACCTTGTCATCCGGCACCACGAAAGGTATACACGATATTGCCCACTCTCTTGAAGCTCATCGTTAAAATTTGGCTCCGATAATTTGTGGCCTTTGGGAGCTCTATATATTTTCTAACCCTATCCGTCTAACCATATAGGCCGCAACGACCAAAATTAGGTCTAAGCAAGCGAAGAAGACGCGAGTTGCCACGACGACGCGGCCGCCACCCGATCTTACGGGCATTGATGGTCAATTACATGTTTTGCACCACACCTTCAAAAATATATTGGGTGATGGTAACTGTTTATTCTACGCGGTGGCTTTTGCGGCGGGCTTGACCGATAGAGGAGACGATGTCCAGAAAGCAAGCTTTTTGCGGCGTGCCGCCGCAGGCATCTTATCGTCCGCCATTGGCCAAGTTTGGCGAATCGCGCAGGGAATGCAGGATACTATGGAAGAGTGGAGTGATCTTGTGGCCCGAGTTCAAAATGACCAACCCAATGCCACAGGGGTTTACACTTACGGCGGTGATTATACTACTATACGCCTTCCTTGTATTTCGAGTCTATATATGCATCTCTCTTTTTGCTAGCACCACTCCGTGTTTGATTTTTTTTGTGCCGATCGCAGGGGACTTCGCCATAAAGGCTTTGGCCGTTCATTTCAAACGGGATATATATTGCTTGCAACCAACCACTTATGCCCCGGATGGCACCGTCCAACAGCGCTCAGATACCAAACTTTTTCATGCCGATCCGAATCATCTTCCCGTTTTCTCCATGCACACCACACGAGATGGGAGACAAATACCGCATCATAATGCGTACGCGCTTATTCCTTTCGGCATTGCCAGGCAGACATTGTCAACTATAATGGCCGATCGCATGGATTCCTCGAAGCCGATATTGATTTCTCACAATGGCAGGATTGATAGGGGCGCCCATTACAGCAGCTCGTATATTTCTAGATAGTAGCGATGCGACATGATTCGTATATTATAGAATATAATTTGGATAGCCGTCCTGAGAATATCGGTGCAAGCCCCCAATAATTCTAGAATATTCTTGGTTGTAACACCTTGTAATAGAACATTTCTACTTGTAAATCTGAGCATTACGTATTGTGGGGTATTCAACTTCATACATCTGTGCGCATTTCAATAAGTAAACCCACCATTCCATGCGTGGGCCCTCGCGAGGGGGGCTCCAACCTCCGGTCTGGATATATTATAAAAAAGCAGTTCCCAATTCACCCCCCTATAATCGTCCAGGCCCTCTGCTTCCATCAAGACATCCCAAGCGCAAGGTAGACAAGCGAGCGCGTACTGGTAGTCGGTAATATCGCACAGATAGCAATCAGGTCCAAACCATACGTGCACTCTTGCTCTCCTATTGCAATAGTCGCACTTCATGATACTTGAGAGTTTAAGTCTTTCGAGTTTGCACTTTCGCGTCCGGTGTTATGCCCGTTCAGGTCTAGTTCACGCATACACGCATCACCGGCCGCGAGATCTAAGCTCCGATGTGACTGGACTGATCTCGCGGCCGGTGAAACTTTTCGGTGTACACATCAGATTATGGTATAATTGCGCAAGAAGATGTCACCGGCCGCGAGATCAAAGTCTCCCTGTGACTGGATCGATCTCGCGGCCGGTGAAATTTTTCTTCTTACACATCAGATTGTGTATAATTTCGCAGAAGATGTCACCGGCCGCGAGATCTAAGCTCCGATGTGACTGGACCGATCTCGCGGCCGGTGAAATTTTTCTTTGTACACATAAGATTATGGTATAATTGCGCAAGAAGATGTCACCGGCCGCGAGATCAAAGTCTCCCTGTGACTGGCCTGATCTCGCGGCCGGTGAAGCGCATGCGCATTTTCAAAGCTTTGCAAGTTAGTTACAGTACGGTTTGGCGAAAGTGCTCACAAGTTTCTCAGTTTGTTTAGTAACACCTAGTTACTAAAATCTTCTATATACTTATACTCTCAATACTTATCGAGAAAAAAATGGCCAGTCGTGGAAGTCAAGCGTTTTCAATAGCCTCCGGCGCGGAAGCGCAACCCAGGCGGAGCAGGCAATCTCTGTTCCCCCCTCGCCTAGGATGCGTGGTGCCGGATTGCCCGCACATTGGAAAGGCACCACTGGTCGAAGTGCAGGCGACGAAGTGCACTCTATGCCAGGGCTTTTTTCACAGGGGTTGCGGCACGGAATCTCCTAAGTACAAAGGGGAATGCAAGCGCTGCGGGGACATTACCCGCGAGCACTGCCTGTTTTGCGGGAAGGGTGCAGCGCAGGGCGCTCCTGTGGGCCACGCATGCAGAATTTGTAAACGCGGGTTTCACGGCCGTTGCGCGGTTGGCCTCGGGGTGGACATGGACGATATAGCTTTTTGCCATCGGTCCAACTGTAAAGGCCCGTTTCACGGGCTGTACAAAACTGAACCTGCGTTTTTTGACAAGCAGCCCTCCGGCTCATTGGCCTTGCCAGCACAGGAGGCAGCAGGGGAGGCGATCGCGGCAGCAGGAGGGGAGGCTGCACAGCAGGCGGCAGGGGAGGCGTTCGTGGCAGCAGGAGGGGAGGCAGCGGAGGCAGGAGCGGTCCCCAAACCTATTTCCTTTTCATGCCTTTTGATAGGAGAAGGGGAGGCGTCAGAGGAGGAAGCACAGGAGGCAGCACAGCAGGCAGCAGGGGAGGCGCATGCGGCAGCAGGAGGGGAGGCTGCACAGGTGCCAGCACCTGTGCAGGCAGCAGGGGAGGCGCATGCGGCAGCAGGAGGGGAGGCTGCACAGAAGCCAGCACAGCAGGCAGCAGGGGAGGCGCTCGCGGCAGCAGGAGGGGAGGCTGCACAGGAGCCAGCACCTGTGCAGGCAGCAGGGGAGGCGATCGCGGCAGCAGGAGGGGAGGCTGCACAGGAGCCAGCACCTGTGCAGGCAGCAGGGGAGGCGATCGCGGCAGCAGGAGGGGAGGCTGCACAGGAGCCAGCACCTGTGCAGGCAGCAGGGGAGGCGATCGCGGCAGCAGGAGGGGAGGCTGCACAGGAGCCAGCACCTGTGCAGGCAGCAGGGGAGGCGATCGCGGCAGCAGGAGGGGAGGCTGCACAGGTGCCAGCACAGCAGGCAGCAGGGGAGGCGATCGCGGCAGCAGGAGGGGAGGCTGCACAGGTGCCAGCACAGCAGGCAGCAGGGGAGGCGATCGCGGCAGCAGGTGGGGAGGCTGCACAGGTGCCAGCAGGGGAGGCGATGAAGGCAGGACCTGCAGAGGAGCCTGGGGAGGAGGATCCTGCTTCGAGGGTATAGCCTTCCTTGCTGTACCCTCCTGATTGGCAAGCGCAGCTGGAAAGAGCCGGTTATTTCGTCGCTTATATGCAAGATGAAGCGGACCTGGACAGCCTGCACGAGGAGTTTCACAAAGGGTACCAGACGAAAAAAGTGCGGCAGAACTTCATGGAGTGCAAGGAGAAAGGGGTGAAGGTTCACTCGACACCGGACGATCACCGGTTCATTGTCGACGGGGAGGAGAAGACAGGGTTGATGAATCGGTTGGAGGCGTTGGGGGGGGATGTGCTGGGAAAGCTGGGGGAGGTGGATAGCAGGGACTTAGAAATGCGCTCTGGAATTATGGCACGGACATGCCTTATGACGCACTGCGGAGCGGAGCGGCAAGGGAGGCACTACGACGAGGGGGAGTACGGAGTGCTCACGGTGTACACGGAGGAGTATCAGTTTGTGGTGTACCCTGGGTCGCACAAGGTGAAGGTGGGGGAATCCCATGAGGGCAGGGGGTTGGCGGGGGTAACACTCTTCTTGAATGCGAGGAGTGTGGTGGTGTTTCATGGGAGGTTGGTGCATTGCGGGGCGGAGTTCAAGCACACGGGGTGGCCGCGCTGGTCCGTACACTTTTACATCGACTTGGTGGGAGCGAACCCGCCGGAGAACGTGACGTTTCCGGTACGGGCCTTGTCCGGTCCGCTCTCGCGGATACAGGCCTTGGACTCACGACAGCTGCTGCCTAATCCGCCGATGACAAAATATTATTTTAGAGCTTTGTATGAGGAGATCAACTACTGCGTGGCGATAAATTGTAATTCTCCCACGATCGCCTGGACCCTCCACGAGAAGGTGAGCCTGCGGAATAGTCTTCGGGGGATATGGCGTTTGGGAGGGTGGTGACGCACGAGAAGCACCCGAGCAAGTGCTGGATTGCGGGCCCCGCGGTGAAACCTGGGAAACCGCAGAACGGGGTGGGTTGCTGGGTGTATGGGCCGTGGAGTCTGGAGGGGGCGGAGTCAGGAAAGCGTCGTTTGGTGCTGTTCCGAGTGAGCAGCCTCACGGCTAAAGGCGGAAAAAGGTTGCAAATTATGATCGAGGAGGAGGCAAGGAAGGAGGCTGCTGATCTTCTTCTGGAAGCCTGCAAGTGCTTTCAGGAGGCGCACAAGGCGGGCACTTTTGAGCAGGTCGCCAGCTTCAATCACCACTGGAAGAAAGAAGAAGACTTTCTGGCTGGTGAGCTGAAGCCGGTGTATGGGGGGCCAGCGGATGCTGTCCCGAAAACAGGTGCAGCGGCGGAGGCCAAGAATGCGGCCAGAAAGCGGGAGGAGGTGGCGAGGCAGCAGGCGGCGGCGAAGGAGGCAGCCACAAAGAAGGCTGCAGCGACCAGGAAAGCAGCAGCGGAGGCAGCCAAGGTTGCAGCGAAGAAGGCAGAGCAGCAGGCGAAGGCAAAGGCAGCAGCGGAGGCAAAGGCAGCAGCGGCGGCTGCTCAGAAGAAGGCAACAGCAGCTGCTGCTGAGAAGGCAGCGAAGGAGGCAGCAGCTGCTGCTGCTGCTCAGAAGAAGGCCAAGGCAGGGAAGGTCGCAGGGACGAAGAGGAGTGCGGATGAGGCAGCGGCAACTACCACGAGAACCAGATCCAAGAGGCAGGTTGGTCCCCGTGGGGTTCCGGTGGGGTCGCAAGAGACCTTGCCAACACCCATTGCTACTGCTACGGAGGAGGCAGGGTGGGAGGAGGATATGTTTTCTCCGTTGGAGCCCCTGAATCTGTGGCAAGGCACGCCATCGGAGGAAACCAGGTCGGTGGACGGGGTGAGCGTCGGCAGGGAGGAGGGGGCGGCAGGCCTGATGGAACTGGTGTCACAGGCGGAGGACGTGACAGCAAGTCAGGAAATACTGCGGGAGATCGCTGACGTGAAAGCAAAGCTGCAACTTGCTAAACTGAAGCGAGAGTTGGCAGAGCTAGAAACACAGCCTGAACCCGAACCACCCGTCGTCGCCCATGCGAAACCCGCCGAATCCGCGGCGACGATTGCTGCCGAATCCGCGCCGACGATTGCTGCCGAGACTGCGCCGCCGATTGCTGCCGATACTGCGCCGCCGGTAGCGTCTGAGCCTCCCGTGGCTGGTATGGGCTTTGGCGTGGCTCCGATGCCGGTGGCGTGGTATCCGACTGGGAACCCCTTTCCTTCTCAGGGACCGGCTGGCAACAACCCTCTGGTTCAGCTTGCGCAGTTGCAAGGATTGGGGCTTGGACAGCAATATGCGAGCCCCTTTCTGGGGGGAAGCATGAACAGCCTGATGTTGCAGGCGCAACCGCACGGGGTGGAGCCAACCATGTCTGTCACCATGTCTGTGAACCAGGTGCAACTGTTGCGTGCTGCTATGCTGGGCGGCAACCAAGGAGGTGGCCAGCCTAATCTAAGCCATGTGAGCCTGAATTTTGATGAGTTTTGCAATGTGCTGGGGCCACACTTTGGGCGGCGGTAGGTAGGACATAATGTGTTTGTTACGTATTGTTAATGTTATTTTAGAGTATTGCTAGTGTTGGTGTGCTTTCATGCTTGCAATATGCATGCACATGGTTGCATGCATGCATGGTGTGCTTTCATGCTTGCATTCATTCTTGCAATATATTGTGGCATGTTGATAACTTTCTACATGTTATAATTGCCGAACACCACGGTTCGAACGTGCACACACTTGATTCCGATGTTATTATGAATAATTCCCTCTAGCACCCGCGCACTGAAAATGGCCTGTCCAGGCCCCAGAAACAGCCATTTTCGCCCCCGGCGAGCACCCAAATAAAGTTTTCTCATTATTTCTTCGACAAAGTGTTTAGTGAGGGTCCCCAAAAGATCCCACGAACTTCAAACACGCGATCCCGATCTTATATCCAATTCCTCTAGCACCTGCGCACTCAAAATGGCCTGTCCAGGCCCCATAAACAGCCATTTTCGCCCCCGGCGAGCACCCAAATAAAATTTTCTCATTATTTCTTCGACAAAGTGTTTAGTGAGGGTTTCCAAAAGATCCCACAAACTTCAAACACGCGATCCCGATCTTATATCCAATTCCTCTAGCACCCGCGCACTCAAAATGGCCTGTCCAGGCCCCAGAAACAGCCATTTTCGCCCCCGGCGAGCACCCAAATAAAATTTTCTCATTATTTCTTCGACAAAGTGTTTAGTGAGGGTCCCCAAAATATCCCACGAACTTCAAACACGCGATCCCGATCTTATATCCAATTCCTCTAGCACCAGCGCACTCAAAATGGCCTGTCCAGGCCCCAGAAACAGCCATTTTGGCCCCCGGCGAGCACCCAAATTAAAATTTCTCATCATTTCATCCACTAAGTAGTTCGTGATGGTCCTTGAAAGGTCCCACGAACTTCAAACGCGTGATTTGGTCACCTAACTGAAATCCTCTAGCCCCCGCGCACGCAAAATGGCCCGCTCAGGCCCCAGAAACAGCCATTTTGGCCCCCGGCGAGCACCCAAAAAAAATATTCTCATCATTTCTTCCACTAAGTTGCCCGTGATGGTCTTTGAAAGGTCCCACGAAGTTCAAACGCGCGATTTGGTCACCTAACTGAAATCCTCTAGCCCCCGCCCACTCAAAATGGCCCGAAAACAGCGTTTTTGCCCCCCGGCGAGCACCAAAAAAAAAAACCAAAATTTTTTCCTCACGGGGTCTTATTATTGCCCTAATAAGGCCTAGTAACTCTCCAAACATCATAAAACCTCCATTTAGATCGATTATGCATTTTCTTGCCGAACTTTTTGCGACGGCTCAGCGCTGTTTTACACACCCCGCCGGCAGGGCCCCCTTCCCAACCCGACCCGATACAACTCCCTACGCACGCCGCGGAGCCCAAGCCCTCGGCGAATGTCACTGAACCGAAGCGAGCAACTACAGTCGTCTCAAAAAGCAAACCACCGAAAGCCCGTCCACCTGTGAGACCCAGAGCTCGCGCTACCGTAGGAAAAGGGCAACCAACGTTGAGCCACTTTTTAGGACCAGTGACTGTCACCACTACAGCAGGGAAGAAGTATATCGGCATCCAGCCAAGCGCACTGCCTGGTTCAGTTTTTGAGCTCAGAGACTATACGTGTAAGTGGCCGATGTGTAAGGGACGTAGCTTTGGCAACACAGGAGCCCCGGCATCACATACCTTATACGCCCATCGTGGAGAGCCTGTTCCCACGACGGGCAAGTCGCATCAAAGTTCACTTTTGGACGACGACACCTTGTGCGATTTGGTTTTGGAACAACTTGTGCAAGAGGTACGCTTGCGTGCGATATCGACGTGCTGTAACGAAACGTGCTGCGTTGAATCTGCTAGTCGACTTTGGCATACGTATTTGTTTGTTGATGCTATGGCAGCTGGGTTCATCTTAAGAAGATGACGCGTGTCGCGGACACTGTTGCTGCTGAAGTGGTTGGAAGAGGTCGAGGTAAGAAGGTGGTTGTTGTGGCCACAGCTGACCTCGCTAGCGCATCTGGTGCGAGCGCGCAACTGGTGCCAGGGGCAAGAGTGAAGGATGACATCTTCGGGAATGCTATCCTGCTTTCATTTTGCTGCACCCATGGAATTGAGAATGGCAAGTGTGAACAGGGTTGCACTGAGACCAACTATTTTAGTTTTGTGACTTTAAAGTTAGACAATGGGAAAGTATTTGTATTGAAAGGGGCAGATGCCAGGCGCGGCAAGGAGCATCTCACGCCGTTGTGAATAGTTAGTGATACTCTGCCAAGTGTATATTCTGCCAAGGTTGACCCGTTTGTCAATATTCATATTGACTAATAAGAAACAAAACAATATCTGGTATTTGGGTATTTGGATAAGCATCACATTCCTGCATTCATATAGGTTTTACAGCTCTGAAGTTTGCCAACTGGTTGCCAAGCTGAACAAATTAGTATCAAATAGGTTCTAACCACACATAGATCTTTCATAGACGCATAGATCGATATATCGTTTGTAACCATAGGTGTAATATTCCGTGAACGAATTCATTAGCAGAAAACTGTGCAGCGTACGCGAGTGTCATTATAGTGTAATAACCGAAAATGCTCGGAATGAGCATAACTTTTGATATACTTGGCCATTTTGGCTGAAAAATGAACCACAAATAGGTCTTTCATAGACGCACAGATTGATATATCGTTTGTAAGCATAGGCGTAATATTCCGTAAACGAATTCATTTGCAGAAAACTGTGCAGCGTACGCGAGTGTTATTATAATGTAATAACCGAAAATGCTCGTAATGAGTATAACTTTTGATATACTTGGCCATTTTGGCTGAAAAATGAACCACAAATAGGTCTTTCATAGACGCACAGATTTATATATCGTTTGTAAGCATAGGCGCAATATTCCGTAAAAGAATTTATTTGCAGTAAACTGGGCATTCGGGATATTATTTTTAAACACATACACACGCTTGTGGAATAAGAATACTTCTTGAGATTTATAGCCCATTTATTCTTAACTCGGTTATCGATCAATATTTAAGAATATGGCTTGACAATTTGAGGTGGGGCTAGTATTCTAAAGGATTTTAGCATTTCTTCCGGCCCGAATTCCTTAAATTAAGATATTCTTAAATACGAGTGA
>LGRX02017033.1:0-19959 GCA_001247695.2 Cymbomonas tetramitiformis | reverse complement strand
CTACAGCACCTTGTCTTATTGGCTGCTCCGCCGCGCCTGGAGGTAACGCCCCACAGCACCCGGGCATCATCCTGCGCTGCAGACCTATGCTTCTGTCTTCTCGATGTCGAAGGGGTGATGCGGGAGTGCCCGCTCGCGGCACTGAGAGTGGGGTTCGGGCACGCTGGCTGACTGAAGGGTATCACCGAGTCGACGGTGGCTTCGCCCTACATCGCCACCACCTATCCGCCACCCTCGCCACCTCCAGGGTGCGGGCGCCCCCCACCCCGCCTGCCCTGAACATCCGGAATGGTGAGGAGCTGCATGTGGCTGGTCGACTATTGGTCGACGCGTGGACACCCGGAGAGAACTGGGACACAATATGCCTCCGGGCTTCGGAGTTACATGGCTGCGCCCGGCGAATCTGCACGCCGGATGCGGGAAAACGTAGAGTGAGCAGCTTCGACACTGACGGACAGTGCTGGGGGTGCAGAGTGCCAAGCCCTCCACCACCTCAGCCGCCTCCGTATCCCCTCCCTTCCCGCCCCCAATACCCCTCACCGCCTCCATGCCTGCTCCTCCCCACACTCGCCACTTTCCCTCGTTGCTCGACACCGCGCCGCCTTCCCTCATGGCCGCCACCGCCCCAAAAGTGGTGGACCACACAATTATGTATCTGGTGATCTGTATCGTGGTGACGGTTGTGGTGCTTGTTGGCATGATCGGGACGTGTTGCTATCTCCAGCACCGCCGTGCATATCTCCACCGGAAGAAGATCACCGACAGCATTGAGAATCTGCTAGCTGAGGTGCGATGCGCTGCGCCTTTTGCCAACAGCCTCGCCGCTGCTCCTTGCTGGATGCTGGATGCTGAGCCCCCACCCCATAGGCCGCCGCGCTGGCTTCATCTTCTGCCGCCTGCATCAGTGGAGCATCAGTGGGGTTGCAGTGGAGGCATGCCTCTTTCCCCACCGCAGCCTCGACCCTGCATGATGACTCCCTCCCTCCCCGCAACATATGGGCCACCAACGCCGAGGTCCAGCGAGTAATTCTCCGAGCTCGCTGGCGGAGGGGCGGCGACTGGCAGCATGCCCGCGCGCATTCCTTGCGCTGGGTCAAGAAGCTGCCACCGCCCGTGAGCTGCGGCTGATTGGGGGATCTCGGCCGGTGTGAGGAAGAGCTCTCAGAATTTCGGCCAGCGCACTGATTGGACAGGGAGGCCGGCGGTCTATGGCAGGACGATGCAGCGCTGCTGGGGAATGCCGTGGATTGGGATGATTCCAACTCGGCATTTCCGAAGCGCGAGCGCGTGACGGCGAACCCGTACAGCAAAGGCGAGTCGAGCGGAGGGCTCGGGGCTGCAATGACCATGAAGGAGCGCCTCAGCGCGCGGAAGCAGCAGCACCTGGTGCAGACCTCACCTGAGGGCACCTTCGGAATGTTCGGCGCCAATCTGGCGGCGGACCCTGCGCGGCCTTCCACCGCTCTGACCCGCATCCTGCACAACCCCGCGCACGTCGCCTCCAAGACCGAATATGTATGCCCCCCCTTCGCCCCCCTACTTACATACATTCCGGTCCGCCGCCCGCCTCAGCCAGTCAGTTCATTACTAGGTTGCTGCCTTCCGGTTAAACGGTGGCGGACACCTCTTCGTGTTTGGGTATTCTCCCGGTCATCAATATTTGGTGTGGTTGATCTCTTCGGCATCATGAAGCCGGTTGAGCGTCCTGTTGAGGTCACTGTTACAGCCATGCAGCAGCCCTGTCATTCCTCTCATCACCCCCTCATACTCGAGGCCACCTTGCCCAATGCGTGCCCCTGGCACTCCTAGACTGTGATGCGACGCCTCGCCTGTTCTGGCCAGGACGCGGCCGATGGGATGCCAGTGAAGAAGGGGCGGGGGCTGAAAGCTCGGTGATGGCGGGGAGTGGAGGGGGGACGGTGGACCACCATGATGCAGAACTGGCCTTCCGATAATGCCCAATCTGGCACCTGCCTCAACACAACGATGCCCGCCAGCCAAGCACCCGACGACCTAGACGACATCTACGACTGGTTGAACGACCGGACCGCAGCTAGCAGCGTATTCGCCCAGAAAAACCCTCAGGTGCGCATGCCCTCCCGGCGCGCCGCTGCCCCTTGTGTGGTGAGCCAGCAGGCAGCGTGCTGCGGCCAACAATCCCCGCCGGGCAGCAATGCACCTCGCCCAGCCCTTAGATCAATCCCCACCGGGCAGCAATGCACCTCGCCAAGCCCTCAGATCAATCCGGGCAGCAATGCACCTCGCCCAGCCCTTAGATCAATCCTCATCGGGCAGCAATGCACCTCGCCCAGCCCTTAGATCAATTCCGTCTGGGAAGCAATGCACCTCGCCAGCCCTTAGATCGAGGCTGTGGCGTCAGAGGAGGCGCACTAGTTGGTGGACTGCATACGTGGCAAATTGTCTGTGTTTGCGCACGAGCCGGGAGGTGCGGCAAAGCAAGCTGAGGGCTGCGGCCATGATCAGGCAGGCGAAATGCCCACGGGGCCTCTGAGGTTCGGAGGCAAGGGGAGCTCGGAGGCCGCGTCTCTGGGACGACCTTGCTGCCAGCGCAGCTTGCTCCTCCCAACTCTTTTTCAGCCTGGAGCATGGCAGTGGTCATTTGCCCCTTCCCAGTGCGCGTAACGTACCTCTGTCACGTAACTTACCTCTTATGCACAGCGATTTGCAGTGGGAGAGGGGAAAGAGATGGGAACAAGTGACAGATGGCGATGATAGCTGCAGTGCCTCAAAATCTGATGATGCGCCCCCGTCGGGCTACCCCCATGGATGACAGCTGTGCTCATCGACAGATGGAATCCGACCCAGGGGACTTTTTGTGTTTACTCGCACGGGGCGCATGGGGAGTGCCGATCGGAAGTATCGTTTAGGAGAAGGGGCGAGACTGGTGGGAAGGGAAGGGTGAGTGCGGGAGGAGGGTTACACGCGCAACAGCAAGGAAATGACATGTGGCGGCGTCTTTTCGCAGGGACGCCCTGAAGGCGAATATGACACTGAAATGAGCATCTTTGGCGGCGAGCCCATGTCTCCGCAGAAACGGAAACTTGCCCCTCTGCCTGCAGGTTTGGTGCTCGATATCCATGTGCCACAGCCCATCGCCAGTCGTATCTGGCTCGCCTGTCCATGCCGTCACAGCGCTGGCTTGCGTGAACTGATGTAGCGCACAGCACAATGAAAGGTGCATGCCAGCTGCAGGCACAATGTGGACAGCGCTGCTCTGCGATGAGAATGCCGCAGGCGCTCTCTGCAGTTTCCCTCTGGCGCTACGAGTCACTCTCGCCTAAGAAGCTGATTGGCTGTGGGACTTCCCTTGTTGATGTGACGCAGGGCAAGATCCCTTAAGGAGAGGTGGCGGGCCTGCAATGGTACGCGGCACCTTGATTCTCTGTGGCGCTTGTGACGTGGCATATGTCCCTTGTAGAATGGCATTGGATAGCGAGTGACACCCTGACATGCATTCTGCATGGTGGGACACACCAGCTGTTGGGAGCGCACCTGGCTCTCCTTGGGCAGCTTCTCAACATGGTGAAGGGATGCACAGGTGGAGGGCGAATTTGGGAATTTGGGAAGCCAGCCTCTACCATGGGATGACCTGGATGCCATTTTCCAGACCCTCAATGTGCCCAACATGGCAGATGACCATCAGCTTGGAAGCATTCTGGAACAGATGGATCGGGATCAGCGAGGCAGTCACGGTGCAGCTGCAGTGGAAATGGGACAGAGGAATGAAGGCCAAGACCGGCAGTGGCTGCTGCAGGGCGAGGATGACACAGATACAGCAGCGCGAAGTAAACGACATCTGCACCGTGTATCGACTGTGTGAAGCCACGCCAGTCTGACCACAATTTTGACAGGTTGCGATCCAGGGATCGGATTAGAAGAGAGTGTTGTGACAAGGCGCGCAGTCATTCCGAGCAGTTGGTCCGTGGCGATGCAGATGTAGATGTGCAGCGGAAATATGTATATTTAGCTCACGTAAATGATTGTATTATCATACATGCTTATGTATATTCGATGTGAGTTGTTGGCATTTTTAGTGTGCTGCAAAACGACCCGTGGTGTGTGTACGACAGGATGAGGTGTATTTTGCACAATGCGTAGGTTACTGTAGAGAGGCGGTGTGGTATGTATCCGTCATACAACAGATGCCTTATTCTGTGAGCCTCGAAGGCCCCGCCGCGCCAGGTGAAGCGTTGTGTTTCTCAATGTTCGGGTGATCCTGGGTGCCTTTGCTTTATGCTGCCATGTTCAAATACGTTTTGTGAGGTAATAATGCATGTATAATCCATCAAACTACCGAAGTCCTGCTATGTGCATAGACGATTATCTTGGCTGAGTTAAGATAACACACAGGCATGTACAGTTATTTGAAATAAACACACAGGTCGTCATCACGCAGATGTCATGACTATGGATGATCGTCAAGCCTGCAGCCGTGAGTAAATTTTGATGATGATCATCGAGTGAAATTGTAATAGAAATGGTCTATCGCTCGATATATCACTAAGGGTGTACAAATTATCGAATAAAGACGAATTCGGCATGCTTTCATTAGTCTGGTGCATGCGGGTCAGTGCGTGGGGTCATGCAGGTCACCAAGGCACGCACCGTGAAAGTCGTCTCCAATTTGTCCAGCAGAGACATGTTATTTATTTATGTGATCTCATTGTTGATCAATATGTACACTACTTGACCCGGGGGAGGGGGGGTCTATATATATATATATATAGGGAGCACATCGTCGAAAGAATATGATGGTCAGCGGCTTTGGTTGGTGCGTGGTGTCATCCCACTCCTGGAGTTCCAAGTCGATTAGCAACACCGCTCGGGCGCGTTCGGGAACGTTTTAAGGGGCTAGATTTCAATCTCCAATTCTGATCTGACTTTGGATATGACTAACACTGGGAACAGGATCAAAACCAGACTCAAAACGTGACCTTTTTATAATGATACCAGACTGCGCACCTTCCGCGCATGAAAGTAGGGTATCGTTGTAAAGATCTTTATCGGAAGCCGGATACATCGCAATCTTGACCTCGCGCGCGGATGGTGCGCATATCTTAACATTCCTGAACAACCCGCTTTATTGGGTTAGATAATTATCCAGGTTTTCATCGAGTTGCAAGTGTTAACCAATTTAATGGCGGGTCACGTATTCACGATGAAAACGTTACGTTTTTATCTAACCCCTTAAAACGTTGTCGAAGGCGCCCGGGCGGATGTGTTAAAGTTGTTACGGGAATGAGTGGTGTGGCTGTTCAAAGGACAAGCATCTCTCCTCCACCAACCCGTGGCGCCACACACATAATACACAGGCCTCACCAACATGTTTCTGCTCCACAAAATTAATAAGAAGCTTGCATCTAATTTACCACTGCTATAAAACTATGAACAACATGTCCAATACAATTCCATCCCATCCGGGTTGAGGAAACGGTCGTATTGCCAGAGCACAAAACTACCAGGGTTGCCTACTTTTGGACGCAAATGTATTAATGTGAATGTTGGCGTGCATATTCGATAGTTCTATTAGCCCATCATGAGCAGCAAATTGAGGCAAATCGTGACATAACACAGACTGTTGTGTGCTACTTATACTTGCTATACATTTGAATTCCGAAAGGATGTTGCAGCAGACAACGGCGTTACATATGCGTTGTATGCTGACCTATAGTCTGTCATTAACTCTTCGATGTGAGACGCCGTTCAAGGATCTCAAATAAGGTCTCCAACGCGGTGCCCGGACCATCAAACAGGAATCTGCATCAATAGGAACACACGTGACAGTTGTTCTTGTTTCTCACTCTCACCGATTATGCTCCTGATTCCACATGGCGAGACTATGTGGAACACGTACGGACATGCAACTTGTGCAGCTCTGCAGAAGCATCTCATTAGAAAGGCAGCTGCATACGTGGGTGAACAATAAACAAACTCGTGCATTACAATCTGGCAATCAAGCTTTCCTACCATCGAACGACTTACCGATTGTGAACTCTGGAGCCTGCGTCCATGAGTTGCTCTTGCGCCTTGAGGTCTGTTGCCTATGCCAATCAAGAAACATCCCGTGAACGTGCGAGAGCAACTTCTTAGTAGATGGTTATTTCATAAAACGTTTATGATTACAGACACACTAACAGCGCATCGCGAGTTCTGGTCAGAAGCATTGCAATACGGAACACTCACCATGAATGGGCCACTTGCTTGAAGGAGGTTAGCTCAGCTCAGCTCAGATCTCACAATAATACTCACAACGAAGACTAAATTTGAGGGAGTTGGACTCGATGGACTCGTTGATCCCGTGACGCATAGAGGTCTATTGTTTGTTAGCTGAGTGTGCTGCTAGACTTAGATTGCCGAGGCCTCGGGCGTGGAACACGGATACATGATGATGCACCACGATGCTAGTGACGTGGAAACTGCACACATGCCAGCTACAAGTAATCGCACATTGATCAGGGAGCACACCTTCAGCGTACGTGGCAGCACCTCGAACTCTTTCGGAGTTTCAGCAATCACCGAGAATGCCGTCCAGTTCACAGCTGTGTGTTCCTCGTACATCAAGGAGAAGGGATTGCTGCACGCCTTGGTCACAACAGGAATGCACCTGAAAGCAAAAACACTGAGCGGCGTGAGGCCCGCCGACAATAGCCAGCCCGCCGTCATCCCGGTGGATGCTCGGGTTACGGGTAAGGAGGGCATGCATTGGCCCTAGGCTTGGTGTCTGTCCGGTGACAGCACATACACTGTGAGCGGCGCGAGGCCCGCCGACAATAGCCAGCCCGCCGTCATCCCGGTGGATGCTCGCGTTACGGGTAAGGAGGGCATGCATTGGCCCTAGGCTTGTTGTCCGTCGGGTGACAGCACATACACTGAGCGGCGTGAGGCCCGCCGACAAAAGCCAGCCCGCCGTCATCCCGGTGGATGCGAGAGGCATTCAGGAACAGGGCCGGGCCGTGACAAGATACCACCGGCACACATATCTAAAACCAAATGCGATGCAGTATGGATAGATGGATGTATGTACACTGCCACACGTACATTTTGTGAGACTGCGCACTTTTACGCAACCTCTGCATGTTGATCTCTGGATGGTCTGGAGTAAGCAGATCCTGGTGGCGCCCCCCTGGTGGCTCATAGGATGAGGAATGGAACCTGTTGGTCGATGAATGCAAGCCAATGGTCTGATAATGGAAGATACATCAAAGCATAAACCAGAAGCGGGCACCGAAGTGCTCCCCGCAGAGATCAAGGGAGGCACAAAGTGAGGCTGCCACCCCCACTCTGCCTCACCTTGCAAAGAGGGCAGACTATTCTGCTCCATTCCTCAAAACCTAAAATCGCCAGACAGAAGGTGCCACGCCTTTAATCCGCTCCAATCCACGCTAGCCCCCTGAGGCCGAGGGTGGGGACCTACCCGTGGGAAGAAGGTGGTTGTATCATGTGCCTTAGTACAGGGTTGTCGCACAAAGGGAGAAGGGTGGGGATGGAGTGCGTTATTTCAGGTGGCGGGTCTTGCTACACATCGCTTGGAGTGATTGCTGCGGTGGTGGAAAGCGGTGGATGATGCGTAACCGAGGATACAGGTTGTGGTCATATCAGTGACATTGTGGGGAAGTGTTGAAGGCAGGAGAGGGTTGGCATGAGGTGGTGAGGGGTGACGGCGGCACACTTTTGCTGGTCGCTGAGTTGGCGGGGATCTGGCAGGGCGGATGGGGGCGACATGATGGAGAGTGTGGTCGTCGGTGGGGGTGGGGTTGCCCGGCATAGGTGGCGGGTCACTGGGTTCTATGGGGGCAGTTGAAATATCGTTGCTGGGGCTTAGGCTCAGGTAAACTGAAAGTGCAAAGACAGCCGCAGTGCATGCGAACACCAGGGTCCCCCTTCCTAGCCCGGGCGCTGCGTGCAAGCACGTGGCTAGCAAGTACTGCCACAACTGACACTGGATGGGGAGGAATATATGACAAAGGCGGCACCAAAGTGCTCCCCACCAAAAAGAAGGGAAGACACACAGTGAAGATGACACCACCCCCTTCCTCTCCGTTTAGCAAAGGCAGACGAGTTTACACATTGACGTACGCTATACAAATCTACGAACATTTGCTGGGTGGTGTGGCGTTAGCGATTACCCGAAGGCGATTGCAGGGATGGATCTTTGGTTCCAGCCATTAGAGAAACCATTCGGGTCGAAACAAAATTTGGACTTCAGCATCATTGCCTCGTTGTCCACCCGTTCATGCAGGTTCGTGTTCACGAGAAGGTTGGGCTCATCCGTACTGAAAATGGTGAAGAGATGCGACCGGCAAGTGCTGTCTGATTGTGGTGAAGGCTGTTCAAAGCTTGCACCCGAAAAGTAAACATGGATTGGCCGGTGAGGGGAACGATGTTTTATGTGACGGTTTATATCCCCCCACTGCAACCCCACCTCTCCCAAAGTCCGCTTGCACTCCGCGGAAAATCGGACCGCGCGGCGCCGCACTCCGCGGACTATCGGACGGCGCGGCGCGGACTATCGGACCGCGCGGCGCCGCACTCCGCGGACTATCGGACCGCGCGGCGCGGACTATCGGACCGCGCGGCGCTGCAGGAGACCAAATCAGATTCAGACTACGAGTAGTCCCCTCACATCCGATTCTCCCAAATGCAACGGTAGCAGAAATGACAGATAGGTGCTCTTCGCCAACTGTGGCTGTGACTCCTAATCGATCGTTTCTCTAAGCCTGGGCATAAAACGTACGCTGTACACCATGTCCCAGAATCGCTGTGGCAAATTAGGAATGGCTTAAAGCGATACGAAGATCTGAATGTCTTATGGAGATGAAGAGACGGGGTGAAGAACCTCGCGCCGAGGAGGATAAGGAGGGACAACAATGTCCTTGTGGCGTTGAAAGAATGCGAGTGGTCTGCACCCTGCATTTGTGCACAGCTTCAGAATCAGAGTCCATTTCCGCCGTCTTTTCTTACTTGGTTCCGCTCCTGCCTTCCGAAGGAAGAAACATGTAGACAAAGTGCGCCGAGCACCTTCGTGATTTATGGCGCCATAAGAAGTCAAGAACATGACTATCCGTTCTGGGCTTGTGGGGAGATAATGCCGCCTCTTTGCAAAGTCGTCGCTGCCACGATCTGGGCACTGGTCTGGTCTGTCGATGAAGCCATCCCAAGGTCCATGATCGTGTGGGAAAGCCATGATATGATTTGCATGCCCTGCTCGCGAAGTCGGAGAAGAACAGCAGTGAGACCGTTTGAGGAATATTCTTCGAATGTCTCCACACGCTTGAGTCCGTTACCTCATAATCGTGAGATGCAAGCCTCGCCCTACCCAACCTTGGCCCTTGCTCTGTGCCTCACGACGCATGCTGCAATATCTCTGGACAGGTTCCCCAAGACCTTATAATTCTTGCAGCGTGAACAGTGGAGACAGTTATAACAAGGCGTGGACTGTTCATAGAGCGATGCGCACAACCTGTCTGAGGTGAGTGCTGGTCGTCCTATTCCCCGGCTCCCAGGTCCCCAGGCAAAACCCCGGGGCCGCGTCAAAGTTCCTGAGCCAGCATGCTAAGGCCACCTCAAATTCATGAGGTCAGCGTACAAGGCCATGGCCACGTACTGCGGCAGCTTGTTGTTCGCACGAGATAATCCAGCAAACGCACCAGAGAACTTTATACGCATAAGGGCTCGAGACCCCTCATGCTGGAACCAGCTTTCAACCCGGACGCTGCAAAAGGTAAAGTGTTACCTCTTAGTGTCGCTGCCTCCCAATACGGATGGTGACTGTTGATCCATTGGAACATTCGATCGACCTGCTTCGTGCCTTCTGGAGCGTAGCTTGCGTGTGGGATGTAATAATAATCAGCCTCGTGACCATTCATCGTCCTGTACTCGGTCTCTCGAAACCATTTGTGCATCATTGTCTGAGCGTGATGGGACAAGGGCTGCGCGAACTCCTCTGGAAGGTCATCATATACATATATACGAAGTGAGCGCGCCAGCGACGCTAGACTCAACAGGCTCAGCAGGAGCACCTTGGTAAGTCGCATGTCGTGCCAGGCGCGCACTCGTATACTCGTATGGAGCAACGGCAGCTCAGGCAAACTCGCGATTGCGCAAGACAGGCGAAAGAAATTTTCAAGTTAAGCTAGGGGCCCGTCGCCAAAAGGATTTAGGTTGCCGCACTACGGTTTGATCGACGCAAGAAATTAACTTCGATAGAGCAACCTATATACCTCATCTGCACCGAACTACCGAAATACAACGAACAACCGAACATGATAATCTTCATGATCATATTGATATTCAAAATACGGAATGTTTTTTCCATCCATCGAACGGGAAAACCCGGTCGGGTGGGGTGGACACCGCTAGCGCTAGCGCGCAGGTTTCACCTCGCGTCGCGTTGCGTTGCGTCGTCGCGTCGTCATGACATGACATATGACATATGACATGACATGACATGGCATGACAATGACAATGACATGGCATGGCATGGCATGGCATGGCATGGCATGGCATGACATGACATGACATGACATGACAATCAATCGATATCCATTTTGCGCACATTTAATCGATATATCGGTATCGCTTCGCTTCGCGGAATTCAAAGTGTTATGTGTTGTATATGAGAAAGCGTATATAATTTTGAGATATCGATATGTATCGATATCGCCGATAATCGATTAGAATTATTAAATATCGAAATCGATCGATAAGCAATTTTGCAACCGATACAATGCCCTGCTTTTTAGTATAATTGACTGACAAGCCGATATAATCGCACACCATCGATCTGGGGATTGTGAGCTCGTTATGTGTTTGCCTCAAATCGCTCTCTCGCCGTTCATATCGACGAGTTCACCAGTCGTCAAAAGTGCAACCTTATTTTGCAGTGCATGCCGTTTTCGACCACTCCGCGTGGCATGCGCCGCGCCGGGATATAGCGACATACAATACCCACCGATTAGGACCTTACACGTCGACCTACGGTGTCCGAATTCTCATGGGCGGGGAACAGACTTCCCCCCACTGTATGGGGTGGTCTGGTCCCTCCTAGTTTCACCCCTCGCCTTGAGTGCCCTGACACTCTGTCATCCTGCCTCCGCTCCGACCAACCGTCCGCGATACCTAAAACCCTTCGCATCCGTTATTTTATGTATCTTAGACTTCCGCGAGTTTCTTGCCCCCACCTCGCACTTGCCTTTCTGTATATATATATATATATATACATAGTATATATATATATATATATTCACCGACACGGGAGCGTTTATGTTTTCCCATCAGGTTATGGGCCCACCGCGCTTCCACTGCCCCCGTGGTACACGTTCCGTTGGACAGGCGTTTCTGATCGAATGCGATGAAATCCACGTGATGTCGAATTTCAAATCAGGCATGAAAACCTTGCGCAATCCCAGGAAGTTCGGAATTCAAAGCGGAACGGTGTTGCTCAACGCCTTTTTCAAGGATATATCATGGATATATTACTTTGTTTTAAGCATCTAGATGTATTGGAACACAGTTCATTCATCACGATGTAGACATATGTTTTGCATGTGTTTTGAAATTGTGCGTCTCGTTGTGAAGAAGATCCCGAGCGGCAAATCTCGGAGGGGGCTTTATTTGAGAGTTGAGGGGCTCCTCAAAAAAAATCATTGGCCTTAGACTGAAAATGGACTTTGATGGACAACGGTTATTTGTTCCTTATGGGTGGTTTGACGGCAAATTGTATCTTAGTTTGAACTCGTATGGTGCGTAAGTCCATCAGCGTGACGATCCGGGCGTGTGCTCAGCAAAGAGCGCACAAGTCGGGTTGGTCAACATTCGAATTCCGCCTCAAGGCATACGAACGTCACGCAAGTTTGATGGAAGACCCAATATATATATTATATTAGTCAAGCCAAACAGCGGAAACAGTCAGACGCTGCTGGACTTTAGGTTCAGGGTTATTATTATGGGCTCTGATAGCCCCTAGTGTCAGGGTTATGACCGATGACATATGTGTCATACATGTCATACGTGTCATACCATGTCATGTCATGTCATGTCATATATTATTATGACATTCGACAGTATGGTCGATCATGACTGTACAGGTCGAGTCGTGTCATACGTTTATGACAGTCGTCAGTACGGTCGACGATGACTGTACATGTCGCCAGATGATTATGTCACATCATCAGGCATCCCTGTCATCGAGAGTTCGTACTCCGAACTCGAAGATGATAGAGCAAAGATACATCTTGTCGATTCTTCAAGAACCATCTTTCGCTTTAGCATGCACGGAACATGCATGCGCAGCACGAACGAACTAGTCGTTTATACAATGCTGGTCGTTCAACCTACGTCTCGGGTTCACAACCCAATGGCGGTACCATCTAAGATGATGGGAGACGTAGGTACTTAAGTGAGGAAGCGTTGTGCTTCAGCAGCTCTAGATTCATAGACTGCACTCACAAAACCCGCACATACGTTCACTGGTGTATGCTGTTCAACTGCACAGTGATTATTGATAATATTGAATATTATAACAGGGCTTGCATAGCTCAGCCCGTATCAGTGGTATTCTGATCGTCCAAGCACGATACGAGAACTCTAGTGTGAGTGCAGCGCGTAGATATCGATAATTTTGTGTTTACAGGTTGCGGAGCGCAAAGCATACTTGGCGACGCAGTCGGATAAATACGAATATTTGATATACTGCACATACCGCTGCAAAAGCGAAGAGAGTGCGCGAGGAGACATTGTCAGAATCACAATTGTTCACATATACACCGTCAGAGATAACAGCGCGCGAAGGTGTGCAAATGGCACATATGCGCGCAGCAATAATGATGAACTCGCATACATGATTCGCAGGTTTACGGATATATGCATGTTCGCGGATGCGATGAATTGTTGGCGGAATCGTTTACGCGCGGTAGAATCATCAGCGCAGTATCGCAATTTTTATGATTGCACTGAATTGCTTTTATAAGGCATCATACATGCATACTGCGCGATTGTCACTAAATTGCATATGGCAGCATGCGCTATGTTCACATACTGCGCGATTGTTACTAAGTTGCAGGTGGCAGTATGCGCGGTGGTCGCATACTGCGCGATGGTCACATATTTCGCAGAAATGGATCGCAGCTTTCAACATGCATGTCAGCGTTACACTGTTCGCAATCATCAGCGCGATGCACTGTTCGCAATCATCAGCGCGATGCACTGTTTGCAATCATCAGCGCGTCGCACCGTTCGCAATCATCAGCGTGCCATAATGTATAAGTTACTTGCAGCACGATATGAATGATTTCAATTGATGACGATGACAATGTCAAGATGATGCTATGATCGACTGTACGATATACACTCGTGTCAAAATACTCTGCAAAACAACTGTATACTCGCAGGCATATTTTGAATGGATGCATGATGAACATCTGATTATTATACTACAGCATTTCACACCATATATTGATGACTGCAGAAATATTCAAATTGTCAGCATTTCATGCTCATCTGCAATATAGTGTGCAAGAGATGTTTATCTGAACTCACAGTACATGTGGCACACACTAACATGCAGCATCTGAGTATATGCACGTTCTATACTGAGTGACTGCAATATTGTAAGTAGTGCATGCATCATGTTAGCAGATATTATGTATAAACCAGTTTGATCACGGTAGCAACTGGAATATATGGCATCATATCACAATGCATCAGACATGCACAAAAACATCCTGTTGTGCGTGTTAACTATATTTGAACCCATATGGTGTAAGGTGCCTATTCAGTGGTTGGTAACACAATAATTAACTCGTTATGTCCCGGTGGAGTCGAGATACTCTCCGGACCACATATCGTTCTATTGTGGATCACTAAAAGGAATATTCACCGGAACCATGTGTGAAATATACCCAAGCAACTCATCACTGCCGATGAGATATGCAGGATTACAGTCACTAACCGAGTTGATATATATCACGTTAGATACATGCTGTTAGTGGTATACAGATCATCTTATGTGATAGATCAACTTGGTAGCAAATACACACACACACTAGTACTAATCAGCAGTACTATACACTGCACAAACACTATTATTCATTATACATTGACATTCACTGACTCAGAGTGAATATATCAATAACAATGTATACAATAATGTGGATAACATCCAGTAAACACATGTGCGTACTGGATGTCAGCGATGGCGATAGTAATGGTAACAGGATTAAACAACATGTTGTAGGGCTGGATGGAGAATATCTCCAGACCCGAAGGCAGTATCAGTGCTCAATATGCAGCTGGTAACTGCTGAGCACTGCCCATGCCATATTCACTATCGCTGGAGCAACATCAAGATCTACATTGCATATGACAGTTGATGCAGAACTGATCACTCACATGCATGTACCAACTCAGATCAGCAACCATAAATGAACTGACAAAGGTTATGGACATACACACACAAACATGGTGTTGTGTAAATACTGCTCAGATTATATCTAGCAGTGTCCAGATGTATTTGAACACAAAGATATCACTTGATATACTCGTTGTGTACATTCAAATATATCTTAGAATCTGACACAACTGTGAATCCACTTGCAGTTGATTTATCTTATGTCACCAGAGAGTGCAATAGCCTGTATGGGTTTCAATCAGAAAAACCCATATTTCATGTTCACCATACATGTTGAATTTTTGAGATATTCACTATTGTGCCATGAAAAATATCATGTGCAAAAGTGAAGAATGTTGCAGCATTTGTGTAGCTTGCAACTCACACACACACTGAGATATGATATATATATATATATATATACGGCTGAAAAAGCTGTAAAAATAGGTAAAAATGCTCCACGCATGATTTCAAAACGAAAAATGTGTGCCTATTTTATGTGAGATTATGATTTTATACCTATTAAGGTATCAGGAAATCATAATGACACATGTCATATCTCATGTAACACCCTAGATATTAGGTGTTGAATATATATGGGTAACACTATTGCTATGGTAATAAATCTCTCAAAATGCTGTACGTAAAAAACATTTTGAAAAATTCGGATTGATTTTTTTCGATAAAATGAATCTTTATATATCAAATGTCAATCCTTGATTTATGCAGCATGTGTAACACCCTGTAACAACCCTAAAATTAAATGTGTGTAACAGGGGTGTAACCTACCTCCTAAAAAACACTTTACGTTTATATGGGTATTAAATGCAGTTTTGCTTAAAACTCTTTGCAAAAACGTTATGCTGCTTATTTTTTACCTGTATTAGGGTTACTGATACCAAGTAACACCCTAAACACTGTATTGGGTAACAAGGCCACTGTAACGATATATGCTCTAAAATACCAGTTTTATTTCATAAAACTTCGTATTTAGCATTGACATATCATGCTGTTTTTGACACAAACATGATTATGCATCGGGCAACAACCCAAGAACTGTTGGGCAACAACCCTAAAACTGTATGAGCTGCTTCCTATAAGGACTGCAAGCTATAAGCTATAAGCTATAAGGTATATAAACAACTGACTGCCTATGTATTCACACTTCCTCAAGGGGGGAAGAGGTGGATAGGATTCACACATATCCATTTCATATTCCGATCTGGTGATTTCTGATGGATTGCTTTTGATAAAACCACTGCATCCACAAATAACGTTGAAATCTGTACAACGTTGAATCCACCATCACTAATAAAGTGTAAACTCGGATGGGAAATTATATCCCAATAACTATAAGTTGACTTTTGCTCAGCATTTACATTCTCGAGTAAGTTTGAAATGCTGAACTATATACATAACATACAACCTGATACCATGCTTAATTGCATTTCCTGGATCAGAAGATGATAGTTATATAATATATATATATGTATGTATATGTCCCACCTGATACACTTTGGCACTATAGCCGTACATAAGAGTGGGAAGGACAAATGCATCGCTGTAAGACTGGTTGATATAGTCCCAGTGCTGAAGGCAGAATTTGGCACCTGAATAACAACTGATAACTGTTGGTGACCACCATGTAAGACCTTCCAAGCGTAACTCCTTTGTCCTGAGATGCAAGTGAATTGTTCATAATATGTTGACATCACATAAAATCATTCTGATAAAAACCCTATATATTCACATGAGTTGTCATCACTACAATGACATGGGTTTTTGAATCGTCGAAATGAGTACAACTCCGATGAATTCACTAGTACAGAATAAGCTGTTGGGATTATTCCTCCGGCTGGATTGCAATCATTCACAATCCCTGTACATTCCGGTGACAAAATATTGCACTGGACTGATCACCACATTGGTATAATCTGTGATATAAAAGTCACCAGAGAAAGCATTGCAATCAGCACAATGCTGTCTATACTCACAATGATGGGTAACATATATTATCAGATGTAATAAACAGAGGCACAATGTGACCTACGCTAAAATCGCGTATGCTCGGGCACTGTATTGTGACCTGTGCTAAGATCGTGTATGCATGGACACAACATGACTCGTGCCAATGACGTGGACATATTTTTTGCCACGACATCACATCTGAAATCAATGAATCACTCAGAGAGAAGGTGTTGACATCTGTATACCACCATTATACATATAGTCATGAGGATTTTAAAGAAGACATAGTCTCTCCGATATTGACAAACATGGTACATATATATATATATCCATGCTCTCTGATCATATATTGATATCCCACAGCATACGATGATGGTAATAGCAAACCACTTCGCTGCTGAAGGGTAGTGTTGTATTTTATACAGCACATGCATGGGCACTATATGACCCACGCTGATGACGTGAATTCGGGCTGCATCCCAAAAACTGCAATGCACCTTCGGTGCAATGGGCTGCAACCCGAGAACTGCTATCCAGCTTCATAGAAAGCTTCCACGTCATCACATAGAGGTCGGACCTCTGTTGTATTTGAACGGCGCTTGACAACCGCCTAGCAATACACTTCCTTTAGGGGGGAAGATGGTAAGCTAGAAATACAACTAAAAACCAAATAATAATAAAGACAAATAATAAAACAATTAAGTTGCATCATTGTTTTTGTTTTGGTAAGCTTGACTGTATACAGTCAAACCATGCAGAACTCCATGAAAGTTGACACATACATCAGCCATGACATACATATGAGCTTGATTTTGAAGACCTAGACATTGTATACATCTGGTCTAACATGTATCCAGACTAGAATTGTATATTGACACGGTGCAAGCACTATGGCCTCTGCCACCGATGATCATTGAAAAAGGGCAACCATTCTTGATACTTCATACATATCATCTGATTGGATCATTAAAGGTGTCAAGATTACTCAATGCAATATGCAGGCTACAGCCTGAGTACAACACCTAGAAAGGTCAAAGCCACTGAGCTGACCAATGCAGCATAAATGCTAGCTACCTTGAAGGCTATACAATAAGCCTATTGCCCTTATGTCTTGATATGTATCCGTGTATTGGCATCTCTTTGAGGTAATTATGCCTACTGAATGAGCCATACCAATCATCTTGTCTTCATTGATCATTACATATCTGATCATATCGCCATTGAGCAATGCCTATTCTGTGAGATTATATATCACGAGGCATTTCATTAGTGCACAATAAACAATTGAAGTGCAACAAAGATCATCAGCTCTACATCATACCAAAAGGTTGAGTTGTTGTCAATTGAATTTTTTAGACACCATTTCTCAGAGGTCTATTCATCATAAAAGACAGAGTCTGTGCAATCATGGCTATTCAGCCTCCGACATAGCTGCATAGCTATTTAGCTTATGACCCAGCCGTTGTTGAGCAGCCTCCACGCTATATGGCTGAAAAATTGCAAGTAATCTCTTCGGTCATTCTTGGGCATAGAGCAATCAAGCACAGCCAATCCAGGATATTTTTCCCAAAATTCTCTACGAATTATTCATATCTTCTATGTGTCATATGAAACAACCAATATACCATCCTATAATGAAAGTCATCTCCTTCAATGGTGATTTTGCATAATGACTTTCTTGCTGTTTATTTTCTTCTCATGCTGCAGGTCTGCTGCATCCCTGTGTGATTCGTCCTAGATGAAAGAACAAGACAAGTTGAAGCCAGTTTTGCTTTTGGATGAAGAAAGCTCAGAAGAAGAAGTTACCAGCAAATTTCGTAGCCGGTACAACGTTCCGGATGAAAAAGTAGCAAAGAGGCGCTTACAGAATAAGAAAAACGCTGAGCGCGATGCCAAAAGACGTAAGAAACAATGTCCAGAGTGGATGTTGGACAGTCAATGGTAGCTTTAGCTAGAAAAGTACATTAGATTCAGATTCTGAACATTTTAGTGGACTTGAATGCACTCAAACTTGTACTAAGTTGCAATTGTCCAAAGTTTTATTCTGACATCACTATTTATTTGTGGAATAGCATACAATGGTATAAGCCATCCACATATAGATTGACATCATATTTGAAATTTCATATCATTTTGTCACATAAGACAAGCATGCTTCATTGAGGAATCATGACTCTTTGAAAGATCATTCTGGAATGTTTAGAAATTTGTTGCCTCATCCATTAGGCCACGAAGTCTTGGAAAACCCGCAATCTGCATACGGTCTCCAAGCACAGTTCATCCTCATTCTGGAAAGTGACAGAAATTTTATAGTCATAAAACAAGTCACAATTCTATCGGATTGAAATGACACATTCACCATTCATACTTCTTTATCATAACAAGTCTCTGAATAGTGTCTGCCCAAAAATAAATGGGCACCATTGAGATAAGTGATCATGTGCTGAAGAATATACACATATCACTAGGCAATGCCATGTTCTATTCATAAAGAAATGACATGTCAGCCATCCATCAACTACGAAAATACAACTCGTAGTAAGTTGTCGTCATTAAGACATTTCTTAATTGACTCTCCATTAGCTTCGATACCAAAGTTAACTTCGGTAACTCTCCATCACTGATTGCTTTGTTCATCATGACAATCATTTTCCAGAACATTGTCTAAGTCGGGCACACTATAGTGACCCTGAATTGACAAATGTATGTGGGCTGCAACCCAACAACTGCATTTGACATCATCTGGCATTTGCCACATTCAAAAACGTCAGGCATATTGCCAATATGACGTAGAGAGAATCAATGTTCAGATTGACATTGTTACCTCTAAAACATTCGATGAGTAATCCCAGTCTGATTCTCTATCAAATCATTTTTCACATAACATAATGATTGAATAACGTCCTCCATCACCATCTGATTGGTTTGATACATCTCTTTTTGCGAGGGGAAGGAAGAGTATAGATTCATTCATTTTCATACAGCTGCCACACCTTACATCATTGTGATTTTGCTTGGAAAATTAAAGATCCTATCAAAAGTTCCAGCATCTGTGTATAGCAGCCATAAAATTGATGGCACGGTACATCATGCCGATTGAAACATCAAATGAAGTCTTATTTGACTTATTGACACATAAAGTTCATTATGAAGAAATCATAAATGCACATTTCTCCGGCTCTATCATATTGTAGGGGCACTGATATAGGAGAACGATGGTTTTTCAAATGTGAATAAGCTATATTGTAAGCTTACGACCACCACTTTGACGTCAACAGCCTGAGATGCTGATTGTCGAAAATTCAAGAGTTGAAGGATTTGATGAATCAACCTTGATACATGTGTTTTGATTGATAAATTGTTGATCCATGGTTTCTCCTCAAATCTAGAAAAGCTGGCACACAAGTTGTTGCCAATGTCTTGAGGAAAGCATCTGAGCAAAGAATTGCTAGTTGTGCCATCAGGCATCGAATTCCATGAACAGCAAAGCCGAGTGAGTAAATCAGCCACTCTAGCTAATTGCCCGTCATTCCTTCCAGGTTTATGACAAGAGACAATTCATCAAAGTCATATACCAATGCATA
>LGRX02017032.1:0-51468 GCA_001247695.2 Cymbomonas tetramitiformis | reverse complement strand
CTTCTCTGGTGATGAACGCTGTGCTTGAGGGGAAGCGATGCGAGATCGACCTGGGGACAGTGGACGGGGGGTACGGCTTCCACCTGCTTTTGATTTTGGTGTAATCTTGGAGGGCAAGAAGGCTAAAATCTGGTCGATCCACACGAATGCCGTGGGTATTGAGGACAGACGCCGTACAGCGGCGCCTTAGAACCTCCGAGCAACCCTGCTTGTGAAATCCAAACACCGTCGAAGTTTGAACGAGATCACGGATTCGCAACAAGCGGAATCACGATGTGTGCCAAAGCAAGGATTGCAGTTGCGAGAGTAATGAAATTTGACCGTGAATGGAACCATGAGAACATGTCTCATGCCCACCCGCAAGATTTTGACTGAAGGAACTTGAGAATTGAGATCTTGAACGTTACAGGGAGGCATAATCGCACATGAGTCGGCCCATCAAATCCAGGCGTCGGTCTAGTTTTGCATCACGCCACATACCTTGTAGGCGGACAGCGTTGCAGCCAGCATTGTGGCTCAAATTCACAAACCTTCCCGTATATGCTGCTGAAAGCTAAGCACCTGAAAGCACAAGCAACATTATTTGAGTGGCCTCAAAGCACAGGCATCATGATTCTTGTGGGAAGCGCCGCCTGTGGGAAGGAGTGATTCGAGAGAAGCAACTGTGAAGCACGCATTTCAAGTTTCCAGGGTATCTACTGAAGTAAGTTTGGCAACGAGGAAGTCGGTAAATTTCTGGGCCAAAATAAAGCGTGTGCGGCAGTGTCCAAATCAGACGGCGTATATCTGGTTATGGTCTTGCAAGTGATCTCGTACTTCTTCGGATCAGGTACAAGCATTGTGACTGCAGTGAAACTCGTGCATATCAAGTATGTCCTTTATCACAACTATCTAGCATGGCCTATTAATACTAATATTAGTGGTTGTAATACGAATACTAATAGTAGGAAAAGTCACTCTGCTCACTGTAGATAAAGGTTGCGTTACCTATTGGAAGGTTGCAGATTCGGTGCCGTTGGTGGCGTTGTGGTATACTTAGGGTATGCGTATGGTAGCGTTGCTTCAATTCACGTGTGGGGAAACGGAATGTAAAGGGTTCTTGTCAAGACCCTAGCACAGACGCGTCAAGCGCAACCACCTCCCGCGTTTAAAGCCTTAAGAACTGACATCGAAACCTACGTGAAGGATGTAAAAGTTGGAATCACCAGATACGCCGGCGATGGGACAACTATGAAGCAAGTTGAGCGCTTTTAGTCTTGTGGCCGTTGCTCCAAAACTCCGACGCCGACAGAGACGATGTATGCGTCCTAAGAAATTGAATTTGGAGTTGGCAGATGATGGCAGGTAAGCAGAGCAATATATGTTTATGGTTCTCTTATTACCACTTTGACGTTCGGCATGCCGCTAACATATTATATCGTTGTTTTTAAAAGTGGTTGTCGTATGGGGCTTGGGGTGGCACAAAAGACGATAGAACAATGATGAACAAACGAGATACCGTCACAGGATTACAGTGTTAAGCGATTCGGTTTCCTCCCCTGCTGACGCCATAAGTTATACCCCTTCAGCCTTGGTCGTTGGTGGAAACGTGGAAACGTCCAAATCTGAATCGATCGCGCGATGGCGTCTCTATCTGTATCTCGAGATAACCTGACGTGAGACGACCAACCGAACGAAGAACGAAAGGCCGGGAGACCTGATGAGAACGCCTGGCTAATGAGATTGACGGTGGAAGACCTTGGGAAGGTTTACACTGTATTTTCTAGGTTTGCAGTCCATCCAACTTTCTGATCCTGCGATGACTTCAAAAACGAAAGTTTACGCAGGAAATTTGTCAAAAAAAGCCCACGAAGATGACGTTGGGCACCTGTTTGAGCGCTACGGACCTGTGCGTTCTCTCCGATAACCTCGTGCTGCTGTTTTGGAGATTTGCCCTCAGTCCTTTCTCTTTTCGCTCCTCAGCACTTGTTGATAATGCAGATTCGGAAGCTTGAAATGAAATTGGGATATGCCTTCATAGACTACGAGGACGTGCGAGACGCCGACGACGCAGTTGAGAAGTTGGATGGTAAGTGGGGTTTCCCTTATAAACCTTCTAAGCCGGTAGGTGTAGGTTAGGTTACGGCTTTGCTGACTATCCGATGATCCCAGGCTATAGCTTCATGGGAACTCGCCTTACTGTTGAGATTAGCAAAGGTCCTCGAGTTCATGGAGTTTCAAGTGGACCACCTCCTAATCGGAGTGGTGGTTTCCGCGCAATTTGGTGAGTTTTCCGCTGCCCACACGAGCGTGACGCATTTTTGGCAGGAGCAAAGTGCTTGTGCGTACGTACGCCTGCGACATTATTTGGTTGTATAGAGGGTTCTGTTATAGATTTACAGTTATTAACCTGGTTGACGTGCTCTGAACCAAGACTCGATGGTGGCCCGCAGTGAAAACGTACCGCCTTCGTCGAGCTGGCAAGACATGAAAGACTTCGCTCGTAAGGTGCACGTACACATGATGGAGTTCTGTTAACCTATGTGACCACTCGTCTCCTGAGTCGGCGACGCCTAAAGTGGCCCCTTATTTGGCTGACTTGGGCACGTTTTTCCAACGCAGTCCGGCAACGTGACGTACGCAGATGTATGGACGGACAGTGCCTCTGGAAAGAAGATGGGCGTTATAGAATTTGCCACCAAGGTACCTACCTGGTTTTCCCTTCCCCAAGCAGCAGAGTCCAAAAATGGGAACCTTCTGTCACTTACGGTATGAGCGCTCTCCTTCGAGTGCATATTGGAAACTGGACCTCTGGGCTGGAAAGGACACGCTGACATCCTGGTGAGGACGCTCTGGCGGACACTGGGATCGTGCCTGCGTGCACCAACCAGGACAGTTTTGACACCGTAAACCTCATCAACCACTCCACCTGCTTCAGCCGTTTGTGGCCAAAATTTCCATTGCCAGTGCCACTTCTTCTACAGCGGCCCGCCGGCCCGCATAAAGCTTTTGCGCCGGCTGGGTTATTGTGTGCGTTGATATGGAAACCATACCCTTGAGGCTATCCTACGGATCGCGCTTGGGCAACAGCTCACCCCAACGAAGGATTCGGGTCTTGCCTAGAAATAGCCCTGGGAATCTGGCTGGCTGTATCTGACTGTCTGCTAGGGCAAGGCCCGCTATGTGATATATCTCCTTGGTCGATAGGAGCTATCGAGTCTACGTCAACAGTCAGAGCTGCATTCGGAATATTGGGCGGTCAGGGAAAAACCAGGAAGTCAAACCGACTGGCTGGGAGAACGATCTTGAGGTCAGTGAAGTTCTTAATCGTTCAGCACTGGTGTTTCGACAACTCATAGATGGCTGCCTCCCTCGACGTTGTCTCGGGTTGTCTTGGCCCTCATCGGCACTCTGGTCTTTTCTTTGGTTCACCGAAATACCGACTCGGGCTTCATGATGTTTACATACTGTGAAAACTTGGAAACATACCTCTTGTCATCCTAACGCCGAAGGGTGTGCTGCTTGATGAGATGAAAGGTGTGCATGCCCTGCGACCGTTCTCCGAATAAAACCACGAGAACTCCCCCGCCTGCACAAAGATGCAAGGGGCTGGGGTGCTTGTAATGTTTGGTGGTGGTTTGTCGGGTCTTGTTTCTTGTACAGCCGAGGATTAGGTGCGTCTTGGGCTTTCGCACCTGAGGAAACTTCCGTCTCCTTCTCGTTGCGCAGTTTTCCGGAGCTGTGTGAACTTCGCCCACACTAGTGTCTCGTTGCATGCAGCTCCTGGCTGCTGTGGCCTTGGCGCTCATCTCTTTGTGTGGTGTGTTTTCTTAGAGCGAAATGTGGCGCGCCATCAAGGAGCTAGACCGCAGAGTCCTTAAAGACTTTGAAGTTTTGGTGTACGAGGTGAGCTCATGATCAACAGCCGATCCTACGCAAGATATTCCTTGGGCCATCTGCGATCCTTATATCTTATCGAACCTGACGTGTTTGTTCTTAAGGTCGGGAAGGGTTCTCTTCCTTGCTCTCACTGCTTGGCGCCTGGTAGCGTAGACGTGATCATAACAGTTGTGGCGTGTCCCGTCACGGTCGCACGTGAAAGGAGTGTTCGCCAGGTGCCTGGCGATGATCTACTGTACTGCGCTCTTCCCACTTCTAGTATGTGGAAATGTCACGAGTTCCTTATTCAACCTTATGCAACCTGGCCCTATGATCGCACTTAGTATCTGTGAAAACGGCGTTTTCAGCTGTCGATTTCCGACGCCGAGCACTCGTCCCTATTCCTGTCCGCAATAGCGTTTATCGGCGAAGTTGGTGTTGCGGTGTTCCGACGTATTTGTTTTAGTTGGCTCTTGGTTGGATCGCTATGCGGCCTGAGCGACGTAAAGAGCCCGGCCAAGTTAAACTTTGATCTTGAAAGCTTTTCAGTGGTAAGGCTGACCGGTCTGCCTGACAGTCCTGTAAGCTGATGAGGGACCTCGCTCAGTGCGTTGTTGGTCAGTATCTTTCGTGGTAGAATGTGCTCCCTGTTAGCCAGTTGATGAGAAACTACTTCTCTGCTTTGTGTGTCGCAGGAGGGCGATCAAGGCCGTGGTCAAGGTGCGACCTCAATGTTCCACCTGACACTTTTCTGTTCCCACGTCAGTTAACCAAGCATGCAGAACAAACCATCTTTGTGCCGTTAAACTTGCTGCTTTTGCCGGCTGGTGCAGAGCGTCGGCCAGCTCGAAGTCCCCCACGTCGGCAGCGCTCGCCACCCAGACGAGACGAAATGAGACGTGACGAGCACAGGTGGGAGGAGCCCAGACGGGATGACTACAGAGAGCGCGGCCCTCGGGGTGGGCCGCCACGAGATCATGGCGACTACGGTGGTGCAAATAGGGGTGGCCACTACCCGGATCGGAGGGGTGACCGGGGTTATGACCGAGGGTACGGTGGGGGCCCTCCTGAATACGGCACTTCGCGGCAATATCACGCTGATGCGCCCCCATATCGCGGCAGAAGCCCTCCAAGGAGGGGGCACAGCCCACCGACTCGGGGTGGCCCACCCTCTCGACCTTACGGGGGGAGGTCCCGGTCACCTCCTTCGCGTGACTTCCGAGGCTCCTCCCCTGTCAGGCGAGAAGAAGCCCCATTGAGGGAGCGCAGCCCTCCCCCTCAGAGGCAACACTTGAGGGAGCGGCTTGTGGCTGAACGAAAGGCCCGCGAAGATGCGGGAGAGGAAAGGGAAATGGACACAAGATCTGGACCGCAAACTGTGTTGGATGATGACCCCATCGATGACAACTTGTCACTCACACCCTCTCCATCTTCCTGATCGTTCCATGACGGTGGACTAAGGCATACTCTGCAGAGGCATTTTGATATGATAAGAGCAAAGGTGGAAGCTTTCGATGCCCTTTGCTTGTTCGAGCCAGACAACGTCTCCGAGGAATGCTCTCTTGTGTGAGCACAGGGCAGTTCACGTCCTGCACTGAAGGAACACACCAGGACCATAAATATGGGCGACGAATATGATAATGTTCAACTATTGATGAATAGGTGTCCTCTCTGCGTTTGAAGGAACTTATGGGTATTCTGGGTAAGCTTTTGCTATCTGTAATTCTGAGCTGCACTGTGTTCACATGGCTGCAGATATGCATAAGCGGTGTGTGACTGAGCATACAACAAGTTAATGTACATGTGTGACATAATCAATCTTGGGAATTGGGAAATACCCCATGTGTAAATTAGCAGGTACAGAATAGGATTTCGAGTGGTATAACCGCTCGATGAAGTTTTCTCTTAAACAGTCAACACGAAAGTTAGTTGCTACCTCCTGTGCAAACGATGCTGTCTATGGCTTTCACAGCTCAAAGAAAACAAAAGCATTCCCCTTACCCAGCACGACATACCTGCGCAGTGCGTTTCTTCTGACCTTATATTGGAAAATACGGATGACGCAACTAGTTACGAGGCATAAGCATTCGCAAGCACGCAGTCCTGTGTTATAAAGGGATACCCAATTTTAGAAACAACAGAGAGTGTCAGTGATGCCCGGTTGCCGGCGTCTGGGAACCGCGGGTTGATGTGGTCCGATGTGGAAGGCGTATTTGAAGTCAGACGGAGCTTTTGCCGGACGGACTTTTTGACGGAGCTGTTTACCGTGTCTTAATTATTGATTCAACCTAAATAATTGTGTTGCCCCAAAACGACCTTCGTAAATAAATAAATAAACAATTAATGCAGAAATCGCCATATGAGGTACTAATGGCAAGTCGAAGAAATGTCCTTGAAGTCAAGTTATCAACTTTTTGAGAGGAAAAATGGCATGACTCGTCTATACAAATTGTCGAAATAAGTGTATCCCGCACAAACGAAAGCTTCCGGACGCACGTCAGAGAGTGCTCTGGCCGCCAGGTTCGGATGCAAAAGTATTTCTGAGATTGGGATCTCGGCTAAGTGTTTGGACTTTGAAGGAACGACGACGCGCTTTAACCAATTAAATTTGAGAGCGAAAATCGATTATCGATCCACTGTTTATCGGACATCCACTGTGATGATATGCGATGGCAAACGTAGCCGCAAGATACGAACACTATGAAGATACATAAATACATCTAGAGCCACACAATTTTCAATCTAACGACGCAAAGATTCCGACTGTTTTTCGCAGCGTTCTCATCTCTTGGTACCCAGGATGACATGACGTCATACTGACACACGCTAATCTCAAGGTCATACTCAAAGTCATACTCACAGACTGAGATTGAGACGAGATCGAGACTCGTATTTCAGTCGTACTTGGATGGCGCCATCTTGTGACTCTCTTTATTTTTTCTTGTATTTTCTCCCTGAAAAAAAAAAAGTGATCAACTTTGAAACCGAAAAAACAGCCTTACCTTTAACAAAAAACATTTTTTGGACCCGCAGTTTTGCATGCAGCTTTATTTTCTATCTAAAGCCCCCACTATAGCATGCATGAACCGGGCACACCGGTAGCTTCGAATACACTTGTAATACACATATGTATACTGTCAAACTTTCGATATATCACTAGGAACTGTATACCGACATTTCTGTTCGTTGATGACTAGGTTGTTGCTATTTCTTGTCTTTTCAATAATGCCGTCTCTTACAACCGTTCCTGAATAAGTAGACGTTCGGCCCACGGGATCTTCCCTAACCGAACGTGAACAATCTCGATCTAGCATTTCGGTCATACTGTGCCACTTCCCCAACGTCCCGATGACACAGTTACGATTCCCTCGATACGGTTCGATACACGGATCTCTCTCGTTTCGCATGTACCTCCGGGTACAACTCTCCCCCCCCTTAAGGGGTGGCTATCCCCTGATGCACCCACTTCACAATTGTATCGGCAGTGGAATCAGCTATTGCACAAGGATCAGTATGGGCACTAGGCATGAACTGACAAGGTTCGGTCCTTAGGTCGGCGCCTGTTCGGTTCTTGGGTCCGTGCCCTTTTTCAATTGAACAGGGATTATCTGCGTGGCCACTTCGATGGTGTGGGCCGTTGATTGCGCCTCCTGCCGCTGTCGCGGCCGGGCACTGTCCACCTGTTTTACTCGAGCGGCAAGTTTTCACCAGGGTGGGCCTCCATGTCGATCTCACTCCACTCGCTGAACTTCAGATGGTGAAACAGATGGTAGAGCAGGGGGGCCGGTATGGGATACACTGCGTGTGATTTACCCGCGCCTGGCTGTGACGGGTGAGGTCCCATTTGGGCGGTCTCAGGGTGTCCGCCAGTGGCCCACTTACACGCGCAGGGGTTATCTGATGTGCACTCTAGCAATGGCTGCGGTGGTGGCGAGTCTGTCGAAATGCAAGTTGGCTTCCGATAGTGCTCGCCATACTTGCAGTAAGTGCAAAACAGGGGTGGAGGTAATTCACTAACTACCGGTCGCAGTCGCAGGGTGTTTGGGTAAAGTCCAGTAGGGTTTTCCAGAAACCAGTGTTTAGGCTTCAGGTACTCGATGATATCCAGCGTGCGTTGCACGCACGCGTCTGCCGACACCTGATCTGGGGGTCCTCCAGTGGTGCGTGCTTGACTGTACTGAGTGCATGGTGGGCTGGCCCACACCACATCGAAAAATCCAGGTCCGTACTGTCCGGGGTCCCAATCCTCCACTGCTGCAATGTGTTTGGACTGCCACACCGGGTCGTGATCTAAGGTGACTACGGACGCTGTGGGATAGCAACGCACAAACTCCCTCTCCACCGAACCAGCGGAGTCCCACTGAACATCACCAGTGTTCTGGCTGATCGGTGTGCATCCACATCCACCACAGTTACTCTGGCATACTCACCATCATCTAGTACCTCCACATGCTCCGAGGGTAGACACCCGTCTTCCGGTGAATGGGCTTCGGGAGCATCACAGGGGTGCTCCAGCAGCTCTGCAAAAGTGGCTCCCAGATACATTATGGTAGTGGCGTTGTGCTGGTACGATCGACGTTGTACCGCCGCGTCCCTCGTTTTGACTTGAGCATCCAGTCGAGCTGCCTCAAACTCCTTAAGTTGCTGGTTCTCTCCACCGCGATTCATCTTCTCCCGTGTACGCCACTGATCATGCGCGTCTGAATAGCCGGTCCAACGCACCTTCCACTCTTCAATCCGTTTCCCTCGCAGTGACCGCACACGATGCGCCAGGATCTTCTCCACTTGTGCCTCCGCCTGACCATCCACTATCACTGCTTCTGGCTTAGGGACGCGTTGTCTCGAAGCGAAAGACTCCGAGCCCTGCACGTGGGGCTTCAGCCGGTGCTGCGCGAAGACATCGTGAATGCGCCAGTGCGGAGGCAGTGCAAGGCGATATGCCACGGGCGCACCACGGTCCGCCTCGGGGAGTTCGGCCTGCAAACCGCTGTAGACGCGTTCCACCACTGGAACCGGACCGTGTCAGCGTTTGGTGAGCTTCCTGCACATCTTCCTGTCCATCAAGCTCTCCGTCAAGTGCCGTGCCTCAATCCACACCATGTCACCCACCGCGTACTCTCGATGCACATGCCGCTGGTCGAATTGGGCTCGCTGCCTCTGCTGCGCCAGCTCCAGCCTGCTCCGTGCGTCCCGCAGCTGCGACGAAAAGCGAGAAGCCATCTCAAGGGCTGTTCCTGCCCCCCCCAGTTCGTTGTGCCGAGCCAGGCTGCACAGCCGCCTCCAAGAAGAGGTCCAGCTGAGACATCGGCGAAACCCCGTAGCAGAGCTCAAACGGGGTGAAACCTGTGACATCACTTCGGGAGTCATTCACCGCGAACTCGACATTGGTGGCAAAGAGGTCCCAGTCCCCTGGGTTGACATCAACAAATGATCTCAACATGTCTTCCACAACTCTGTTGGTGTGCTCTGCCTGCCCATCCGAGCGAGGGTTATACGGCGTCGTGGAGGCAACCCGAACCCCCATCAATCTCATGAGCCGTCCTTCCAGAAGGCATCCTGGAACCTGGGGTCCCTGTCGCAGACAATCTTCATCGGCGCCCCGTGCTGCCTCCAGACCACGTCGAAGTAGATGCGCGCTACGGTTTGGGCTGAGCTATCCCCAAAATTCATGGGAACTACATGAATCATCTTGCTCAGTTTGCAGGTAAACGTGGCAAAAGCATCATTCCCTTGTGCTGTCCTCGGGAGGCCTGTGACAAAGTCCACGCTCACTACCTGCCAATTCCTCTCTGGGATGGCATGCGGATTAAGTAATCCATCGGGAAAGCCTGTCCTGGGTCGAACCGACTGACACGTGGGGCATGAAGCCACCCATCCAGCCACGTCCTCAGAGGCATTCTTCCACCAGAATCTCCTCAGCACCCTCTCCAGCGTCTTCTCACGTCCAGTGTGCCCCGCTGCGAGTGAGTCATGTGCCTCCCGGAAGATAACCTCACGGAGGGGCGAGTCCTCTCCCAGCACCAGCTGGTAGCGGCCCGCAGCCACTCTCCACAGCACCTCGCCAATGATGCGGAAGTCCCGGGTAGCCTGATGCGGGGATGATTGGACTCGCTGTCGAAGGTCATTCAGCGGCCCATCCCTGCAATATTCGTCTCGCAAGGCAGACAGAAATTTGGCGTCGCTGGTCAGCTTACCTGAGTCCCTCACCTTTGCAGCCTTGCCAAGCCTCACTACAGGGGGTGCCACCCGCGGGTGTCGCACACGTTGCACACTCTGCCGGGTAGGAGGTGCATACACTACCAAGACTGGCCAGGGAAGATTTTGCAATATGCCATCCGAGTCCTCAAAAAGCTGAGTAGCCCCACCATGTGCGTCGTGGGTGGGGATAACCTCCTCTATCCGCATGCCCGTCATTCTGAATAGCTTCCTCCACTGCGGTAAGCGGTTCTGAATGTCTGGCAAAAGGAAGACAGCAGATGCACTAGAGGGGTCCGCACGCCATTCGTGCACATACTTCTGCAGCATGGCCTCCACCACAGCGGTGTCGCTGGACGAGGAGTATGGGGGCGTACACCACACGTGCTTCCCTCTCCACTGCGTGTCTGAGTCGTCCATGGTCCCCCAGTTCACGTCGATGTCGAGCTTCCCATAGAGGGTCTGCAACCGCTGGTACACCTCATTTCTCACCTTCCAGCCCTGGCGATCTGCTGATTGCTGCAACTTCAGCGTCGGTGCCTCCTGCCGCAGCTGCGACCGGGCCTCCTGTTGCTGAGTCTTCAGCGCTGGTGCCTCCTGTTGTTGGGCGGGGTGCTTCCGGGGTCTCCCTGGGCCCCGCTTCGCCAGTGCTGGTGCCTCCAAACCTGTCGCGGCTGCGACCGGGCGGGCATCAGGTTGCTGAGTCTTCAGCGCTGGTGCCTCCTGTTGCTGAGCGGGGTGCTTCGGGGGTCTCCCTGGACCCCGCTTCACTACTGTAGCGCCGGTGCCTCCTGTCGCACCTGCGACCGGGCATCCTCTGGATGGTGAGACGCTGTCGGCTCTGGTCCTACAGTGGACACCTCCGGCTGCTCCTGCAACCGGGCGCTGCGGCGCACTGCCACATCCGCTGCCAAAGTTGAGTATGGTTCCTCACCTGAAGAAAGGGAGTAGTTCTCGATGGCCCGCTCTGCTCTCTGGAGGGTCTCCGCACCATCCACCCACGCCTCAATGGCCGCGAGCCACTGGGGTCTAGCAGCTGGTGGGCTGTCCTCAAACAGGTCCTTGGCGTCCAGTACCGATAGTGGGTCCTTCGGGAGGTCAGTCTTCACATCCACCACTCCAGCCTCCTTCAGCCCATCACGCGGAGTCTTCACAGCATAGTCCGCTCTCCGGGAGAGGGCGTCAGGGACCAGTAGGAGGGCACCCTTCACGTACTCCATGCGGGGAACACCTACTTCCACCAAGTCCATGTACCACCGCGCTTGGCGCCTGCTGAGCTCCCTTCCAGGTGACATCAGCCATTCCAGGTGACATCAGCCATTCCAGGGGTCGGTGATCACCTTGCAGACCGAACTCGGAGAAGATCAGGTAATGCCTCCAAGTCACCGTGCGTGGTGCAGTCGTGCAGCGCGCAGAGCTCTCGCTCACCCGTGTGGTAGTTCTGCTCGGCTGCGGAGAACTGGCGACTCTCGTAGGCAATGACTTTCAGTCCCTCCCCAGTGTCCTGCATTAACCGCTCCTCCCAGTGCTACACCACTGGCGTTTGTCTGCACCAAGAAGGGGGCAGTGCCATCCGCCGCCTTCTTTATGTCCGGGAGGGCCAGTACCGGGGCAGAAGAAAGTGCTGTCTTCAGCTCCTCGAAAGCCCACTGTTGCTGTTCTCCCCATTCCCACGGCACATCCGTCTTGGCGAGGGAGGTGAGGGGCTGGGCGATCTCGGAGAAGCAGTGCACAAAACGGCGGTAAGCGCAAGTCAATTCCATCGAAAGAGTGAAATCCCCCCAGAGGCTTTTGCCTACTTAACTACAACGGGCTAGCATAAAATAAGCAGTGTCGAAACGTGAAGTGGGTCCATAACCTACTAGAAATGACTAAACGCAGCTAAAGGAAAGGCTGCGGTAGGTACACGGAAAACAGTTTGGACAAAGCTCAAGATGATTACTCAGATAGAATAATATAGCGGTGAGTGGCTTGCGTGCTGTGAGGCACGGTGTCACGAGTGTGATATATATACCAGCACTGTCATATCAGACTGGCATACTGTGGCAGCCCGATAGGCAGATTCTAGCAATGTATGCTCACGTAAGCGGACCTTGCTCGTGCAGGTTTGGTAGACATGATTGCGGCCAGCTGCCTGTGCATGATCGGATTGTGACCACGCCTTGCCCAACGCATCACGTACACTGACCTTGTCAACGTTGCAACCACGTCGGTTTGCAAGGACTGATTTTTAGCTTGTGCGTGGGCTGATTTTCAGCATATTCATGGGCTGATTTTCAGCTTGTGCGTGGGCTGATTTTCAGCTTATGCGTGCGCTGATTTTCAGATTATGCATGCGCTGATTTTCAGCATATTCATGGGCTGATTTTCAGCTTGTGCGTGGGCTGATTTTCTTCAGCTTGTGCGTGTGCTGATTTTCAGCTTATGCGTGGGCTGATTTTCAGTTCATGCGAGACTGATTTTGAGATCATGCATGGGCACATTTTCAAGCTATATATGCGTCAGGTGATTTCAGATGACGTGTGCGCCGATTTTCACATCATGCATGGCGGTTTTCACCTTTAGCGTGGGCTAATTTTCAACTTTTGCTCACGGATCAAGATATGCATTAAACTAGCTCGTCTGTTTGATCTTGCACATATGATCCATTCAATGTACAGATTTATGCATTTGAAGGCGGGGGGAGGGTCCCGCCTGACGTTCCAACGTGAAGCTTTGGGGAGGGGGCGCAAATCTCATGGTATATCCCCCAATCACAGTGCCAGTGCCCTTAGCTGCTCGAAGGCCACGTTCCAGGATAGTCATAACCGCTGAAACGTAAGGCAACCGTATAACCGGTCATTTGTAAACGGGGTTCGGGAATGCCAGGTAATTTACCGATAATACTTTCGTCGGTATTACCAAAGTATTACCGCCTGCACGAAATGACCTAACTTTCGCCTCGGGGCCCTAAAATTGATTTTAAAATTTCTATGGATAAGTAATTATCATTAGAATTGTTTTGGTCCGTGCTATAGCACATGTGAGCCCATGATCAAACGATGAATTTTGCAGAAATTTTATAGAACAGGAGATATATGACAATATATTGACTGTCACTGTGAAGCGGAAAAGGCAGTTGTGTCGAGCTGGTGAAGTCTAAAGTTGATAATAACAAATGTTGAGTAGACTTTAGGGTTCGGGATCCGGTGACACAGTGACACGGACAGCACTGCAAGTGACAGCCAGGCGAGGGGTGACAGAAAGGTGCACCACTGCTCCCCCCCTATGGGGGGAAAGTTGGCATCTCCGTCACACCACCTCACCCCGAAGGCGGGAGGTGCACCGCAGGGCCAGCCGGTACACCCGGACAGGCGGCTAAAAGAAATGTTGAATGTCAACTCAAAGAGGCCTTTTTCAACCTAGCTAGAAGCAAATCCATGCTGTGGCGGAAAAAAAAAGTCGCCATGTAGTCGCATTCACATCTCTAGTCCGATACTTAGGGTTTCGGGAAGTCGCCATGTACATCGCCGGTGACAGCGGAGGACTTGGGCAACCAAATCGGTGAAGAGCGGAAGGCCGGCCAGTCGGTGTCGTCCTCATCGTCAAGTGCGGCTCCGTAGCAGGCAGGCTCTTCAGGTTCATCGGGCGGCGGGGAGGCGGAAGAGGGAGAGAGTGTGGCGAGGGGGCTCTCGTCCCGAAATTGATACGGCTCGTTAAACAGGCCGTGAATATATTATACAATATACAAATTAACACTGCGTTGTTGGACAGCAACGCAAGTGTAAGATATAGCGGGTGATGAGTGCAGTCTCTGAGTGAAGATCTGCTGAAGCCCAACGCTTCCTCATCTTATACCATACGTCTCCCATCATCTTAGATGGTACCGCCATTGGGTTGTGAACCCGAGACGTAGGTTGAACGACCAGTATTGTGGTAACGAATAGTTCGTTCATACTGTGCATGCGTGTTCCGCACATGCTTAAAGCAAAGATGGTTCTTGATTGTTACTTCAAGATGTATCTTGCTTTGCCATCTTCGAGTTCGACGTACGAACTCTCGATGACAGGGAATAATGACAGATGATGTGACATTATCATCTGGCGACATGTACAGTCATGGTCGACCGTACTGACGACTGTCATAATAATATATGACACGACTCGACATGACATGACATGGTATGACATGTCTGACAGGTATGACACGTATGACATGTATGACACATATGTCATCGGTCATGACCCTGACAGATCTCCCCTCTTAAAAGAGTTGTGACCTCACAACGGGCATACCTTTGTATATGTCTATGATGTCTTTGTTGTTGTCGCTTCTTGCTGGTACCAGTCTTCTTACACCGATTTGAGGCGTCCCTCATGGTGTTTTTAGGTTATTGGGGGGAACTGAGTCCACTTTAGTCCCTCACCTTACAGTTCTTAGGATGTAGCCCCCTTTGAAGTTCGTATCGTATTTCAGAGTGACGTTTCAAGGTTCAATGAATTGCGTTTCGTGATGCAGATTGACGCTGGATTACTGATTGATCCACACGTATCGTGCGTCAGAGTGACGATTCAAAGCATCCGAAGTGTACGTTACGGATTATTTGCGCTAGCCGTCGTCGCTTTGCGCGAACGATGATCCCACGATTTAACGATTTATAATCGAACGATTCTCGGCCTGATATAGTGCACCCAACCCTTCCTCCCCTCCTTAAGCTACTTTGGAGGATCATAGGCGGCAACGGGGAGCCCGTGTTTGTTTCCGGAGTTATTTCACCGGGGGCTTGTTTTATTGCAAAGAGAGTGGCCCTGCTTAACGGGATTGGACTTATAATCCTTACCCGGTCTGCTCACTCTTGATATGGTCCAGTACGCACGCTTTGACGAACATCTATCGCGATGAGTGAGAATGGATTCGCCACGTACTAATGTGAAATTTATTTAGTTATGTTTGTCAAGCACAACTTAGGATCACAACTCCGTCTACCTCAGTCGATATCTCCGGTAGCTTCGGATGACTGGCCAAGAATCCGATGACAAACCACGGTTTTGGCAAAGGTAGCATTAGCAGTTTTTCACAGATATTGGTACCCGCATATGCGTATCTGTGTAAGGGTATGATTTATACAAGGCTCACTACACCTTAGCAAGGAAGGATCAATTCCTGCTCCTGTCATATCAATTTGATGCAGGGTAAAAAATGTTAGGGATATAACCCTGCAGTTCTCGGGTTGCAGCCCATTGCACCGAAGGTTCTTTGGGATGCAGCCCTGCAGTTCTTGGGATGCAGCCCTGCAGTTCTTGGGATGCAGCCCTGCAGTTCTTGGGATGCAGCCCTGATATATATGTGACCGATGGATGAAAACCTCTTGGGTACATGTTTCCACGGCCTGATTATTATTTGGTCGGCAATTTATTGGCAAAAGTCATCGGCTATCAGCTTTTGACTCAGAAGCCACAATGTTATAGAAGCTGCGACCTATTGTAACCATATGCGGCAGTTATGCCTTCAGCATACGTAGACAATATGATTATGTGGAACTTATAATCCCACTTAAGTTGCATCATGATAAATTTATCCAGGTGTTAACAAGTGTTCAGGATTTGATAAGGGGTTGACGCCCCACAAGCCAAAGGTCACTGTCTCATAAGGCTCGCCTCAAGTGTGCGGCTTTGAGGATTAGCGTCCTGGCGAGGCACAGTCACGATGCTTCCTAGTCCATAATGGAGCTGGAAATGAGAATGCTCAAGATATCCGAAGACAGGAAGGCTTTTGGTTGGCCAGAGTTACTGTCAAGATGCTTAAACTTGATGGAATGGCATTCGGATACAAACTGTGCAAACATGCATGTGACTTATGCATTGGTGTATGACTTTGATGAATTGTCTCTTATCATGAACCTGGAAGGAATGACGGGCAAATAGCTAGAGTGGCGGATTTACTCACTCGGCTTTGCTGTTTATGGAATTCGATGCCTGATGGCACAACTGGCAATCCTTTGCTCAGATGCTTTCCTTAAGACATTGGCAACAACTTGTGTGCACCACTTTCTGACCCAGCAAAAGTTCCGACCGCTAGAAAGTGCCACAGTCATTCGTGTCATTGTCATGTCGCTGTCGCTGCTACAGTGGGGCCAAAGTGCCAAAACGCCAAAATTTGGCGCATGTCATGTCTCCAACCTACGGAATCCAAATCCATTCAGATCGAATTGAGGACGCAGGATAACATGAAAATTAATCCTACGGCGAAACGTAATTATTTGAAATAGTAAAAATTCATTTTAGCGACAGCGACAGCGACAGCGACAGATGAACGAAGTCCGCTCGTACGCCAGCGCCACTATTGCGCCAGTGGGGGTTTTTACAGAATACTGTCGTTCTGTACAGTTTATGTCGTCCTGTGCAGTGCTTAACAGTGGTGATGGTGGCCCCATGTCCGCGGAACGATAGAATAGAAATATCGCAGCGGTAAAATATTGCATTTGTTAGTTATTAACTATGGAAATGCGAGTTATCGCTTGCCCGCCCCAACTTTGTTGCGCTACTCCAGGCACACCCCTTGTGATTTTCATCACATTACATGAAGTGCAATTTTTTTCAACGTTCGTAACCAACATCGATAAATGTATTCTCAAGACGAATACCTTTTATTTGAGCACTTGAACGACCCCATCCGCAACCGCATTGCTTCGTTTGCAGTCGCGACTGCAAGCTAAGGTGATGCGGTTTAAGATGGGGCAGGGGAGAAGTCCTCCCCGGAGGCCTTTCGGCCAATTTTCGAGAAAACATTTGTTTTTTCTTGTTTTGACATCTTTTTACATACTTAAGGGTCAAAATTCTTTCGGCCAATCTTCGACCAAACCCTCTTTTTGGGAGGCTCTCTCGGCCAGGGGCCGGTCAATCGCGACAGGACTTCTCCCCTGAGATGGGGTCGACCCCCATGGGATTAAAAGCTTGGCAGTCGAGGGGTTTTCGTGCGTTTCAGCGCACGAAACTTGGCACTGATATTATTGATAGTAATATCAGTGTACCCTCTTAAGCGCAAGAACAATCGTTCCAGCTTCTCTAGATTTGGGGAGAAACCATGGATCAACAATTTATGAATCAAAACACATGTATCAAGGTTGATTCAACGAATCCTTCAACTCTTGAATTTCGACAATCAGCATCTCAGGCTGTTGACGTCAAAGTGATGGTCGTAAGCTTACAATATAGCTTATTCACATTTGAAAACCCATCGTTCTCCTATGTCAGTGCCCCTATAATATGATAGAGCCGGAGAAATATGCATCTATGATTTCTTCATAATGAACTTTATGTGTCAATAAGTCAAATAAGACTTCATTTGATGTTTCAATCGGCATGATGTACCGTGTCATCAACTTTATGGCTGCTATACACAGATGCTGGAACTTTTGATAAGATTTTTAATCTTCCGAGCAAAATCACAATGATGTAAATCAATTTGTGGCAGCTGTATGAAAATGAATGAATCTATACTCTTCCTCCCCCTCGCAAAAAGAGATGTATCAAACCAATCAGATGGTGATGGAGGATGTTATTCAATCATCATTATGTTATGTGAAAAATGGTTTGATAGAGAATCAGACTGAGATTACTCATCGAATGCTTTAGAGGTAACAATGTCAATCTGAACATTGCTGATTCTCTCTACGTCATATTGGTAATATGCCTGACGTTTTTGAATGTGGCAAATGCCAGATGATGTCAAATGCAGTCGTTGGGTTGCAGCCCACATATTTTGTCAGTTCAGGGTCACTATAGTGTACCCAACTTAGACAATTGTTCTGGATAATGATTGTCATGATGAACACAGAAATCAGTACCGAAGTTAACTTTGGTATCGAAGCTAATGGAAAGTCAATCAAGAAGTGTCCGTAATGACAACAACTTACTGCGAGTTGTATTTTCGTAGTTGATGGATGGCTGACATGTCATTTCATTATAAATAGAACATGGCATTGCCTAGTGATATGTGTATATTTTTCAGCACATGATCACTTATCTCAATGGTGCCCATGTTATTTTTGGGCAAACACTATTCAGAGACTTGTTATGATAAAGAAGTATGAATGATGAATGTGTCATTTCAATCCGATAGAATTGTGACTTGTTTTATGACTATTAAGCATGCTTGTCTTATGTGCCAAAATGTTATGAAATTACTAATATGGTGTCAATCTATATGTGGATGGTTTATACCATTGTATGCTATTCCACAAATAAATAGTGATGTCAGAATAAAACTTTGGACAATTGCAACTTAGTACAAACCCGAGTGCATTCAAGTCCATTTGTATGCTCAGAATCTGAATCTAATGTGCTTTCTAAATGCACAGGATAGAACATTTTTTCTATGCGATTCTGGATTCAGGAAATAGAGTCAATGTAAAAAGTCTTTTCCTATTTCAGACGATGAAACCCTTATTCCTTTAGGCGCAATACCTTATTGTAAGGAACAGTCAGTTTCAATACAAATTTCAATCGATTTTTTCAAATCTGTCACTTTTATGATGATCAGATTGGTCAACTTTACAGCATAACCACTTCCCCTTGCTGAAGGAGATGACTTCCATCATAGGGCGGTATATTAGCTGTTTTCATATGACACATGAAAAACATGAATAACTCTTGGAGAATTTCGGGATAAACATCCTGGATTGGCTGTGCTTGATTGCTCTATGCCCAAGAATGACCGAAGAGATTGCTTGCCATTTTTCAGCCATATAGCGTGGAGGCTGCTTAACAACGGTTGGGTCATAAGCTAAATAGCTATGTTAGCTATGTTGGAGGCTGAATAGCCATGATTGCACAGATTCTGTCTTTCATGATGAATAGACCTCTGAGAAATGGTGTCTGAAAAATCAATACTTTTGACAACAACTCAACCTTTTGGTATAATGAAGAGCTGATGATCTTTGTTGCACTATATGAAATGCCTCGTGATATATAATCTCACAGAATAGGCATTGCTCAATGGCAATATGATCAGATATATAATGATCAATGAAGACAAGATGGTTGGTATGGCTCATTCAGTAGGCATAATTATTTCAAAGAGATGCCAATACACGGATACATATCAAGACATAAGGGCAATAGGCTTATTGTATAGCCTTCAAGGCAGCTAGCATTTATGCTGCATTGGTCAGCTCAGTGGCTTTGACCTTTCTAGGTGTTGTACTCAGGCCGTGGCCTGCATATTGCATTGAGTAATCTTGACACCTTTAATGATCCAATCAGATGATATGTATGAAATATCAAGAATGGTTGCCCTTTTCAATGATCATCGGTGGCAGAGGCTATAGTGCTTGCACCGTGTCAGTATACAATTCTAGTCTGGATACATGCTAGACCAGATGTATACAATGTCTAGGTCTTCAAAATCAAGCTCATATGTATGTCATGGCTGATGTATGTGTCAACTTCATGGAGTTCTGAATGGTTTGATTGTATACAGTCAGGCTTACCAAAACAAAAACAATGATGCAACTTACTTGTTTTATTATTTGTCTTTATTATTTATTTGGTTTTTAGTTGTATTTCTAGCTTATCATCTTCCCCCCTCAAGGAAGTGTATTGCTAGGCGGTTGTCAAGCGCCGTTCAAATACAACAGAGGTCCGACCTCTATGTGATGACGTGGAAGCTTTCTATGAAGCTGGATAGCAGTTCTCGGGTTGCAGCCCATTGCACCGAAGGTGCATTGCAGTTATTGGGATGCAGCCCGAATCCACGTCATCAGCGTGGGTCATATAGTGCCCAAGCATGTGCTGTATATATACAACACTACCCTCCAGCGGCGAAGTGGCTTGCTATTACCATCATCGTATGCTGTGGGATATCAATATATGATCAGAGAGCATGGATATATATATTGTTAATATCGGAGAGACTATGTCTTCTTTAAAATCCTCATGACTATATGTATAATGGTGCTATACTGATGTCAACACCTTCTCTCTGAGTGATTTATTGATTTCAGATGTAATGTCGTGGCATAAAATATGTCCACGTGATTGGCACGAGTCATGTTGTGTCCATGCATACACGATCTTAGCGCAGGTCACAATACAGTGCCCGAGCATACGCGATTTTAGCGTAGGTCACATTGTGCCTCTAATTATTACATCTGAGAATATATGTCACTCATCTTTGTGAGTCTAGACAGCATTGTGCTGATTGCAATGCTTTCTCTGGCGACTTATATATCACAGATTATACCAATGTGGTGATCAGTCCAGTGCAATATTTTGTCACCGGAATGTACAGGGATTGTAAATGATTGCAATCCAGCCGGAGGAATAATCTCAACAGCTTATTCTGTACTAATGAATTCATCGGAGTTATACTTATTTCGACGATTCAAAAACCCATGTCATTGTAGTGATGACAGCTCATATGAATATATAGGGTTTTTATCAGAATGCTTTTATGTGATGTCAACATATTATGAACAATTCACTTGCATCCCAGGATCAAAGGAGTTACGCTTGGAAGGTCTTGCATGATGGTCACCAACAGTTATCAGCTGTTATTCGGGTGCCAAATTCTGCCTTCAGCACTGGGACTATATCAACCAGTCTTGCAGCGATACACTTGTCCTTCCCACTCTTATGTACGGCTATAGTGCCAAAGTGTATCAGGTGGGATATATATATACATTATATAACTATCATCTTCTGATCCAGGAAATGCAATTAAGTATGGTATCAGATTATATGTTATGTATATAGTTCAGCATTCCAAACTTACTCGAGAATGTAAATGCTGAGCAAGAGTCAACTTATAGTCATTGGGATATAGTTTCCCATCCGAGTTTACACTTTATTAGTGATGGTGGATTTAACGTTGTACAGATTTCAACGTTATTTGTGGATGCAGTGATTTTATCAAAAGCAATCCATCAGAAATCACCAGATCGGAATATGAAATGGATATGTGTGAAATTTATCCACCTTCTTCCCCCCTTGAGGAAGTGTGAACACATAGGCAGTCAGTTGCTTATATACCTTATAGCTTATAGATTATAGCTTGCAGTCCTTATAGGAAGCAGCTCATACAGTTTTAGGGTTGTTGCCCAATATATAATCATGTCTGTGTCGAATACAGCATGATATGTTAATGCCAAACACGAAGTTTATCGAAATTATAGTGGCATTTTAGGGCATGTCAGGTTACAGTGGCCCATATACCCCATAATATGATTAGGGTGTTACATGATATCAGTAACCCTAAAATAGGTAAAAAATAAGCAGTATAAATATTTTGCAAATGTTTTTAAGCAAAACTGCATTTAATACCAAACTGAATGTTATGTGGTGTTCAGAAGGTATGTTACACCCCTGACACACACATTCAATCTTTAGGGTGTTACAGTGTGTTATACGTGTTGTGTCAATCAGGGATTGTTGTTCGATAGCTAAATATTCATTATAGCAAAAAAAATCAATCCCAAATTTTCAAAAGATTACACGTAGAACATTTTGACCGATTTAGTGTTACAGCCAATATGTAACCCCCCACATATTCCACACCTATTACCTAGGGTGTTACACGAGATATGACATGTGTCATTATGATTTTCTCATACCTTAATAGGTATAAAATCATATTATCAAATAAAATAAGGTCCAATTTTCAATTTTCAAATTTATCGCCAAAGGATTTTACCAATTTTGGCCGTTTTTCAACATATATACATATGTATATATATGTACATATCTCTGTGTATGTGGAATGTAAAGTACAGAATCACTGCAATAAACTTTACTTTTGCACATGACAAATTTCATGGCAAATAAGTGAATTGTGCTGTATATCAACATCTGAGGTTGATATATTCCTGGGTTTTACTGATTTAAACCCATGGCAGTAATGTACTTTCTGATGATATATATAGAGTTATCAACTTAAGCGGAACATCCACTTTAGTGATATTTGTCAATCTATGATATGTTCTGAGCATAGGTCTGTGCTCTAAGATTTATCAAAATGATATTTCTTATTTAGAACATATCTGGACATTGCTTGATATAATCACAGCAATTTGACACAACACATTTGTATGTGTGTGCTTGTCCTCAACAACTATTATCAGATGTCAGATAGTTACTGATCTGAGAGTTACATGCATTTGAACTGATCAAATCTGAATCAATTGTCATTATGCAATGTAGTTGCTGTTGTTGCTCCAGCGATGATATGTGGAATGACGAGTGGACTGCGCCCAACAGTTACCAGCTGTTGCATGGGCGCAGTATCTTGCCTTCGGGTCTGGAGATAACTCCATCCAGCCCTACAGCATGTTGGTTTATCTGTTCCCATATCTATCGCAATCACTGACACTTTGCACGCACATGTGTTTGTAAAGTGGTATCTACATTATCATATATATGATAGATACTTAAGTTGATCAATTCACCACGAATCAGTGAATATCAATACATACAATAATACAGTGTGTGTGCATGTATAGTGCTTATTGATTAGCACTTTTTGTCAGTGTGTGTGTGTGTGTGTGCTCACTTTTACACACTTTGCAGTAAGATAACTTCTGGACATTACAATGTTTCCAGACAGTTCATCATGCAAGATTATCAGTATACCATGCACTGAATACATCTAGCATGATATATTAAGTTTAGGAGTTATTGTAATTCCAAGATAATCTCATTTACAAAATGAGTTGCAGGATCTATTTCACATACAGTTCCGGTGAGCATCCTTTCAGTAATCCACAGTAGAACAATACGTGGTCCGAGGAGTATCTCGACTCCACCGGGTCATATTGAGCTAATTACCGTGTTAAGATTACTGAACAGGCACCTTATACTGTATGGGTTCTAATATAGTTAGCATGCACTGCAAATGAATGCTTTTGTGCACATCTAATGTATTGTGATTTGATGCCATCTATCCCAACTGTTACCGTGATCAAGTTGGATCATATAGAACATCTGTTATCATAATGCATGCACAACTTACAGTGTGGCAGTCATTCAGTATAAGATATACATATACTCAGATGCTGCAGGAAATATATGTTGTAAGTTAGTGTGTGCTCAAATAAACATTTTGCACACTATACTTCAGATAAGTATGAAATGCTGATGATTAGAAATATATATGCAGTCATCAGGACATAGTGTGAATTGCTGCAGTATAGTGATCATGAGTCCACAGCAATATGATGATCATGCATCCACAACAGTATGTTGATCATGCGTCCACAGCAGTATCCCTGCAAGTATACAATCATTCTGCAGAGGATATTGACGCGCGTACACATATTGTATGTCTCGCTGCATGAAGACGCGTTAGGAATCATGCGCCCTAAAAACGTGCGTCCATTGCATCAGATGAAATCATGACAAGTAGGGCGCGCTGCTGATGATAAGCATGTATCGTCCTCGTCATTTGTCAGCGCATGATGCAAGCGCTGAATTATGTACGGACCAAAATTCCGCCGATGACTATCATGTTATATATCATTCTGTACAATTTTCGAGCGTGATTCATACAAGCGCGCGCATGTAATTGACATGCATGCTGTAAGCTGCGATCCAGTTCTGCGAAAACTTGCGATCATCGCGCATGCTGCCAACTGCAAATTAGTATATCGCGCATCAACATGTATGAAGCCGTACAAAAAGCAATTTGGTGCAATCACGAAAATTGTAATGCTGCGCTGATGACTTTTCGCGCGGAAACGATTCTGCTGTTGATTATGTTTCCGCATCGCATCTGCGAACATATGTACATCTGCGAACCATTTATGCGAGTGATGTCAGCGCATATGTACGATCAGCATGCTGTATGCACACCTTCTCGCGCTGTTATCTCAGACGGCGTGTATACAAACAAATGCGATTGCGACGATGTCTCCTCGCACAGTGATTTCGCTGTTTATTCCGCAGCGGTCGATATTATGCGATATATATTGATATGTGCGACTGCGACACCTCTTTAAAATATGTGATCCGCAACCTGCGCACACAAAATGCAATATCTCTACTACTGCACTCACACTTTATGCGTCCTCAGTTCGTCGCCTGGACGAGAATACCATATGATACGGCTCGTTAAACAGGCCGTGAATATATTATACAATATACAAATTAACACTGCGTTGTTGGACAGCAACGCAAGTGTAAGATATAGCGGGTGATGAGTGCAGTCTCCGAGTGAAGATCTGCTGAAGCCCAACGCTTCCTCATCTTATACCATACGTCTCCCATCATCTTAGATGGTACCGCCATTGGGTTGTGAACCCGAGACGTAGGTTGAACGACCAGTATTGTGGTAACGAATAGTTCGTTCATACTGTGCATGCGTGTTCCGCACATGCTTAAAGCAAAGATGGTTCTTGATTGTTACTTCAAGATGTATCATTCTTGCTTTGTCATCTTCGAGTTCGACGTACAAACTCTCGATGACAGGGTCATTCAAGTCTTTCCTTGAATAATGACAGATGATGTGACATTATCATATGGCGACATGTACAGTCATGGTCGACCGTACTGACGACTGTCATAATAATATATGACACGAATCGACATGACATGACATGGTATGACATGTCTGACAGGTATGACACGTATGACATGTATGACACATATGTCATCGGTCATGACCCTGACAGAAATGCAAGGCGGATGCGGAGCGCAAGGCGGGCAAAGGTGAACGTGGCACCCGCCCGCAACTCCCGTAGCACAACCAAGTGAAGGGGGGCTACGTACGGTGACTTCTTGGCGGATTCGGACAACACGTGCCAAAGGTCCGCAACGCGGTCCGAGTCGCTGTAGTTGGGCTTCAGCTTTTGGTGGCGGTCACCAAGGCGTCGAATCAGGGCAAGCTGTGGGGCGGGGTCCTCGATCTCGGTGAGCACAACCGCCCGCAGCTGGGTCCAGAAACGCATGCCGTCGGAGTCGGGCACGCCCTCGACCTCGTAGCGCAGCCGCTGCAGTGCGTAGCGGCCGTCAGCGGGGTGGTGGCGGGCACATTCGTGATACACGCTGAGAGCGTTACCACGAAGTGGATGGGGTAAAATGCTGAAGAGGAGCTCGTTGACGGTCACGTGGTAAAATTCGTGGTCATGCTCCAGGTCGAGAAGCTTCGCTGCCTCGTGGTAAGACACGGGATACAGCACATGGGCCAATCCAGAAAGCAGGGCGTTGAAGTCAACGTCGGCAGTGGCAGTGTCCAGAGTGAAGCCAGCGGGCATCTTGAGACCAGTGGACTTGAGGAAGGACATGAGATCGCTGCCGTACTGAAAAGCGTAAGCCAGCTGGTCGATGTACTCATCCTCGCGGCCTTCCTCCACGGGCGTGGTCCCCAACACGTCGGGATCGTTGAAATAGTCGAAAGCCGTCGGGGCGTCGACCGATGATGTCGGCTTAGACCGCAATGAAGATGTCCCTACAATCCTACGGCGTCCACGGGATGAAACAGGAGTACTCTGTGATCCTGAGGGCGAATGTGACGGGGTGGAGGCTCCCCGCGTGCGGGCAGCACGCAGAGCCGAACCAAGACCTTCACGTCGGGTAGAGGCCATTGCGGGAATAAAATAACGTTTGTCCTGTCGCAAACGCGTGCATATGATGGTACAAACATTCTCGGAATCGAACGAACTTGACACTCGCGACTGGTCATAAGCATCATTAATATTCACTGGTGCCGGTGACTGATCGAGCAATTCTCAACACAGCATAAGATCGTAGAGCTACAAAATTTTTAAAATTCTGATACCCTGATATCGAACGCTGAACTCTCACATGCAAGCCCAGATTCCAACATGAAAAAGTATGAAAACAGCAGTAAAATGTATCCGTCAAAATTGATATTATATCACAAAATACGAATTATTGTGTACAAAAGCTGTGAGCAGAACTGTCTTAGCACTCTAGCACTGGCACGCGAACAGCCACCTAGTACTTGCGAAGGCAAAACAATAATGAGTCCACTAGCCTGACCTCCGGTCAGAGTCTACTTATATCTCAATGCCCTGTCACATTTCCCAAAACTGTAACGGGTTCTAGCCCTTAAATCTTCATCTGGCCAATAGAAAGTCATTATTCCATGCCAGCTCTAACAATGTTACCGTTCACCGCATTCTGACTGACACGTCAGCGGCAAAGGAGTCACTGCCATCTTCGTCTTATCATTCCCTGGTCACTTGATGGTGACCATATCTTCTCTGACAAGTCTGCATCTCACAGATGGTCATCTTCGTAAAGCCTGTCATGCTGTCACCACTGTCATGCGTGTCACCAGCTGAACAAACCCGGCGCGGTACCATGAGAAGCCGGCGTTTGTTACAGCTGTCGCAAACGCGTGCATATGATGGTACAAACATTCTCGGAATCGAACGAACTTGACACTCGCGACTGGTCATAAGCATCATTAATATTCACTGGTGCCGGTGACTGATCGAGCAATTCTCAACACAGCATAAGATCGTAGAGCTACAAAATTTTTAAAATTCTGATACCCTGATATCGAACGCTGAACTCTTACATGCAAGCCCAGATTCCAACATCCCCCATCTGTAGCTGCTGCGTGCAGTAGCACAGACTCAAATGTGGGCTTGTTCAGCATACTGGGTCGTATCACCATCTGCCATGAACTTGCCCAAACTGAAAGTGAACATACCAATGCCTTCACCTTCTCCGCCCTGTAACATTCTGGCTCTGACCAGCGGATTCTTGAACACCAAGACCCACATACACCTGCGGCCAATAGGTCCATGTTCCAGATGCCCAATCGCATGCAAGCGTCCTGTCTGACTCAATCGTCTGAAGTACGCAGCCCTGCTCTCCGTCGGTCATGTCTGTTAAATAATAAGATGGAACGTGGACACATGCCACCACACGACTGGCCATTACTGCCAACGGAAATGCGATATCCAGCGCTGCGAACCAAGGCGAAGTCACCACTGCGTCACAGACACCATACTTCTCCTTCCATATGCGATAGTTGCCCGGCTGAAGTGCGTCATGCGCCTCAGACCAACCCAACTGAGAGTTCCAGTCATTGTTCATGAATCTCAACTGCGGCCATTGCTCTACCATCACCTCACTGATGACCCCAGTGCCTGCCCACGGGTCCCACACGCCATCGACGGACTTCCAGTCCACCTCTGTCGCCAAACGCCTCACCTCAGAGGGCACTGTGATAACCAGTTCAAGCCCCCACTGCAGCGCGCTAGCTTCTCTCACCTGAGCCTTAGTCATGTGTCTCAACTCTCCTCGTCTTTCAACTTCTTCTTCAGCCAACGCAGGCACAAGAGGTGCATCCCTCAGATGCCTTGCCATGGCCTTCTGTTCCCGATATTTCTTGCTCAGCACCGTGCGATGCCCCTCATTCCAATGCCCTGGCATGAAGATCTGCACAGCCTCAGAGAGCTTGTCCTGTCTTCCCCAATCAATCTGATCTGGCATGCCCAAGAACATGTCCTCCTCCTTCAACAGCATCTCCCTTGATGAGATGGCATGCCAAGGCTGAAACTTGTCTCCCTTCACTACCCGACGAGGACCCACGTCTGCTGGCAACAGGCGCATCTCCGCAGACAGCTTCTCATTCAATTGCTGCTCCTTCATGCCCAGTCTGTCCTCTAGGGCACCAGAGCTCTCGTCTTTCTGGGTCTGCACCTCAGCATTGGCGGCTTGCATCCCCGTGCCTGAGCACCTGGGACATAGCCACTCGCCTTCTGGTACTCCATCCAGTGCTGGGGTCAGACACCACAAGTGGTACCCCCTGTTGCATGCGTCGCACAACAGCATCTCTGCTTCCCCATCAGTCTTCCTGCAAACTTCACATGCTAGGTGCTTACTGGGAACGGCTGCACTGCAGTCATACTGATCCTTCACCTGTAGGTGACATGGCGCGATGCTCTGCACGGTGCTCTTCTCTCTTAACTTGGTGGCGTCCTCAAGCACCACCACACCATCTCGCTGTATCTTGACCAGCTTCAGAATGGCAGATTTGGTCGCGACTTCCATGCCGCTGCGAGGCTTCTGCCTGATGTAGACGAAATCGCCCACCTTAAACTGGTGTGGACTAGGCTCATAGCCCCCACCTCTTCTCCCTTCATAATGTAATGTATCACGATGCTGTGCGACCTCCAGGCTGCAACCAGCGTGTACCATCAATCGCCTCACCACCTGTGCTCTCTGGTGGAGGTCCTTGACTCTGGCATCCTTCTCATCTTCGACCTCAGCACCAAAATCCATGCTGGGTGCCCGTTTCAAATCAGGCGGCACTACTGCCTCTTGAGCGAACAACATGGTGAACGGCGCAACCCCCGTGGACTCCTGGCGTGCTGCATTATAGCTCAGCACTAGTGGCCAGAGCTGCTCATCCCACTCATAATCGAGACCCTTCTCCAAGGCAAGCTTCTTAAAGCAGAACTTCATAGTGCGTACCACTCTCTCGGTCAGCCCATTGCCTTCTGGTGAGTCTGGCGAGGTGACTCGCCGGTCGATCAGGCAGTCTCTGCATAGCTGCTTGAACTCGCCTTCAAACTCCTTTCCTCCATCCACCAAGCATTCTGCCGGCGCACCAAACACAGCCAGTACATGACTGCGGAATGCCGCTGCGATGGTGCTCGCCTCCTTGTCAGGAATGGGCACGCAGATTATGAACCTGGTATAGTGCTCGGTCATGATGAGCACTCGGTTGTTGCCAGACTTGGTCTCTCTTCTCGAAGGCCATGCCAAATCCAGCGACCAGCGATACATGAACGACACGATCTCAAGGGGGGATAAACATGCCTCCTCTCTCGCATAATGAGTCTTCACACGCTGACAGGTCTCACACTGGGTGACCACAGCCTCCACGTCTTTCTTCAGATCGGCCCACCAATGGCGCTGCCACAAGAGATGCTGCGTACGTCTTATGCCCCAATGTCCAGTTCTGGAGTGGTATTCCTTTACCAACGCGAGACGGTCAGCAGGCTTAGGTATTCTCACCTCCTTGCCTGACATGGTGACCATGTAGATCTCGTCCGTGGCCTCGTCCCATCGATGTCGTGCTGCTCGCCTCCTTACTCGGCGAACTTCCTCTTCTGGCAACCTCACTCTACCATTGGACTTCATGGCTACTGCCCAGTGGTACTAGTCATAGTACCAGAATCGAATCTGGTACTATCACAAGTACCAAAACGCTAGAATTGTTTTTGATGTCCTCCTCCATCCTGATGGTGATATCCATGATATACCATTACCTTAACGACCCAAACTGAGTTGTATTATAACCCGTTGGTCCATAGCTAGGTTACGTGTAGCCCTCCCAGTGGATGCATATTGCCAACAAGGTGGAGTTTTGTGTTACACAATGGTGTCTCACTTGTCTTCGAAATCATGGCGCTACTTTCGGATTTTGTTTTGAACAGACTTGGGATTCTATTCAACCCAGCGATGGCTCAAATTGAAGCTGTATAACATGGCCAATGATGGATGTGAGCATGGGGCAGATGGCATACTGCCCGTCGCTGAAACCGCGACATGCTAAACATTCCATCTCCACCAAATGGTCCAACTCAAGATTCCTTAAGTATGAGGGCTATCGTCGATTTTGGAGCCTAGTCGTGGCACTAAAGCTACGAAATAAGTATATTATAACGTCGGATCGCCTCACCAGCGTTTATGACATCAAAAGTAAACCCATATATCGATTTTCAAGACCTTTACATGCATGAGAAGTTGCCGTACTTGGACTCTACACATGGAACTTAAGTACGAAACCGCTCCCGATATTACTACAAAAAATGCTGAGAGGCCATTTTATCACACCCTTGGGTGTTATCGAATCCCAATACTGGCGTTAAAGACGTTCAAATGGCACAACGCATGACGACCACTTAGGATACATCCCAATAATGAAATTTGACATCATGCATGCCACCTCGTGGCCACATAGCGTGCCCTTTTAAGTCACCGCGCGCTTGGTACTTGTGACAGTACCAGAAAAATTAATTAATTTTATGGCGTTACACCCCCCAAAAGCACACCGCACATACACATACCTAAAGTTCACGAGAGTACATTTCAGCATCAATAACAATTCAAAAGGGTCCTAAATGATTTTTCAAAACCTTCATGGGACTCATACACCCCATATAGTGCCCATAATAAAGCATACATTTTGGTACTTGTGACAGTACCATACCACCGGGCAGTAGCCATTCAACCATCTAAGGCACCATGCATCATCGTGTACGTCTCGATGCTTGTCACGGTCTGACTGCTGCTCAGCCACGCTGGCCATCAGGTCCTCAAATCTGGTGGTACACGCCAACCTGGGGAGCCTCATCTCTGACTCTTTGGCAGGCGGACTCCAGGCAGGCACATCCACGCGCGCTGCTGGGGTTGCGCCCTCCTTCACGAAGTGGTTCTCATGCCTCTGACGATACTGCGCCATGGTGTAGAGCTGCCACTCTTTCTTCTTCTTCTTCTTGGTTCCAGCCTTCTGTCGCTGGGCTCCAATTCCTTCTGCGCCTTTCTGCCCTTGCGAGCACATTATCCGCAGCTTCTCCTCCCAGTCGCGATGGGTCATAGTCTTCGCCACCTGCTGGGTGTATGCGTTCGAATTCTCAACCCATTCCGCCAGCAAAGCTTGCCTCTGCTGAAGGTCCGACCTCTCGTGGTCTGCCCAGTTGTTGTCTACAGCGATGGGCTGTCCTGGGGAATTCTCCGCCTCTGGGGATTCCTTGCTGTGAGGGAGCCCCTTCCTGCTTGCTTCTGCGACTGCCATCAGCAGCTCCATTGCCCTGCGATCCATGGCCAGGCCCAGAATGCTTGCCAATTCTACGTCGTTCAGGCCATCGGCCATGCGTAGCTCACTTGCGCTGTAGCCCATGGCTCGCGTCTTCTCTTCGAGGTTCACTTCTCGAGATTCTTCCTCGGCGTCTTCATCGTCCTGGTTGCGCACCACGGTGCCCATCCTCGCTCTTCTGAACGCTCTTGACCCTTGCGTCGCCATGATGGTGGGTAGTGCACTCAATGGTTCTCCCACCACGTTCACCACGTAGTGAGGCGCGCGGTCTGTCCTTATCACTGGCCTGGGATGCCAGCCCTTGCATATGATTGACGATACGATTCGTCCTTCTGGTCTCACCACCTTGCTCATGACGGAGCGAAACTGGTGGCTCTGGAACAAGTTGCTCCAATACGCTCGCAATCGATGTGCGTAAGCGCCTGCTTGTGCTGCATCAAAGGACACTGGTCTACCAATGACGCTGGCAATGTACGGGAACACCTCGTCCCTGATCTTGGTTCCAGGTCTGTGTGACAACGGAGAAACATTTTCCAGGATATAGCCTGGAGGCCTCTGCCGCTGCAGCTGCTGGAGTGTGGACAGAAGCCTGACCACTTCATAAAATAATTTGCTGTGCCTGCCATCCAGGCCTGTGAGTGTTCCAGCAGGGGAGAGATCCTGACATGGGAACCCACATACCATGACCCACTGGCGTCCTTGAAGAGCTCCTGCTCGTATGAAGTCGGCGCTGGTGGTCTCGCGCAGATCTTGGGGTAGAGCCCCAAACTCTATTGCACGGGGCGAGATGAGGTCAGGGTATCGTCTTAGCAATGCCGTGCACCTGGCTCTGGCAACTGTCCGACTGCTCGGGGATATGTCCTGATACAGGTAGCGATCCACCTTCATCCCACTGCGGAGCAACATTTCTAGCCCAGCACATAGGCCTCCACATGGCTCGTAGCACACCACGCCTTCCTGCCGAGCTTGCGAGAAGAATCGACTGCCCAGCACCCTGGTGTCGACCTTCTCGGGCTTCAGGATGCGCTCACCTTCAAAGTACTCATTGCTGTACACAGCAGGGCTTCCCTCGCCGTGCGTACCTCGCGTCGGCCTGACCAGGCTCAACGCCTTCCAAGCTGCTCTGACTAACCTTCCAGAGTCGGTCACCAGCTCAGGCAAGTCAGTGTCGAACATGTCCCCATGATTGCATTCTAATTCCTCGTGGTAGTGCAAATCGAACAAACGATGCACTGGTCCTGTGCCCAGCTGCTCCATGGCAGCCATCCTGCAGTAGTTGGCAACCTGCACCTCTGGCGTGGCCTCTTCCCCTGGGAAGGTATCCCCAGCCAACATAAAGCACAAGTGGTCACCGAAGTCCTTCGCGTGAACTTCCCCCACGCCTGCGTGTAACGCAGTCACCTTCTCCCTTTCATGCCTCGCTCCAGTCTCATCCGTCGTGGATGGCAGTGGGTAGCGAGACGGCACGTCAGCGTTGCTGTTCTTGGCGCCTGGACGATACTTCACAGTGAAGTCGAACTCCTGCAAACTGATTGCCCAGCGTAGGTGTTGCCCTTGGAGATCGGCCTTCTCCATCAGGGTGGTGAGCGGTGAGTGGTCGGTCACCAAAGTGAAGTGGACTCCATGCAAGTACTGCCTCAGTGTGCGCACTGCCCATACCACTGCGAGCATCTCCCCTTTGAAGCTGGCGTACTGTCTCTCCGTTTTACTCAGGGATCGGCTGATTGCCATACAAATGTACTCCTTTCCATCATCGTCCTTCTGGCCCAGCACTGCGCCAATGCCATAGGTGCTCCAATCGGTGTACAATATGAGGGGTCTGTCGTAATCGATAGGCCTCAGGCACCTCCCAGAACAGAGAGCATCCTTAAGTTCTTGAAGTGCTCGGTCTTGCTCCTTCCCCCAGGCTGCCTTGATGTCAGTGACCTCCTTCTTGAGCAGGTCATTGAGAGGGCGGGCCATCTCAGAGTATTTGGCCCCCCTGGCTCACCCACCAAGCCCTTATAGTAGTTCATCATGCCCAAGATCGAGCGGAGCCCAGTCTTGTCCTGAGGGCTTGGAAGCTCCTGGATGGCCTTGCATTTGGCTTCTTGCGCGCCAATGGAGTTGTGACCAATGCGATAGCCCAGAAAGTCCACCGTGGCTGCACCAAAGGTACTCTTGCCTGCATGCAAACGGATGCCAGCGTCCCCCAAGGTGCGAAGTACGTCCTCAACGTCCTTCACATGCTGCTCAGGCGTGGAATCCGTATAGACCACTACGTCATCGACGTACGCCACCGTGCAATGCTGCAAGTGCCGTAATTCGTAGTCCATGATTCTTACGAACGCAGAAGTAGCTCCAGCTGCACCAAAAGGCATCGAGGTGTATTGGTACAACTGATTCTTCCACCAAAACGCCGTCTTGCTCCTGTCCTCTTCCGTGGCCATGGGAATCTGGTGGAAAGCTTTGGTGGCATCCAGCGTGGTCTTGAACTTAGCCTTCGCCACCTTCTGGTAGAGCTCCTCTGGTCGGTGCGGCAGCGTATTGTCTTTGAGGGAGTGTCGATTGACACCCCTGAGGTCCACGCAGAACCTCGTCTGGGTCCACAGGCCAGTCTCGTGATCTTTCTTGCCAGCTACGACCACGTTGCTCGCATGCCTGCAATGCTTGGCTGCTGGCTCAATAAAGCCATACTCCAAAAGTTCCTTGCAATGAATATCGATGATTTCCTGCTCGCCCGGACTGTACTTCCTGGGTCTCTGGTAGGCGGCCTTGGATTCGTCTACGAAAGGAATGGAGAACGTGTTGTGCTCCGCTTTACCCTTGTAGCCTTTCAGATCGTGAGGACTGTTGGCAAAGGTGGTCTTGCACCTGCGAAGAACATTCCGCATTTCCTCCCAGTGTTCCTCCTTGAAGTCAGGATGTCCTCCAAACGTGGCATTGAGCTCGGTGTCGAGCCACGCTGCCTCGTCCTTGGTCACTGTCGTGTCACCCAGAGGTTGAAGCTCGTCCAGCACGGTGTACGGCAAGACCTCATCCTGCTCCGCGACATTGGCCACCCAGCCAGGCTCCCATTGCCTTGAGGATTGCTGAGCCTCCCAAGAAGTGCAGGGGGACGAACCCCAGGCGCTGCGTGTGGGTGACGTGACACCATACGTAGGCGCACACTCGGTCATCTTGCCAGCGACCCACAAGATTCCGCACAAAAGCAGAAAAAACCGCAAAATTCGATTGAAATGCGCTGCGGCTACCGGCGAGTTCGAAGCGAAGAAGCACGCCATGATTCTCTACCCCCCGTGCGCAAAGCGAGTACTCCCACCAGCAGCAGCGAAGACCACGACTGCAAGGACAAGCGCCATGTAGGCGGCTTGTGCGACGCGGTGAAGGCGGAGATTGCGTCGGAGCTGTGTCCAGCGCGCCGCGAAGCGAGGCTTGTCCAATCTGGCGGGCAAAGCGGGCAGGCGCACGCGGCCCAACAAGAAGACTTGGGACAAGCGCAGGGTCGGAACGGTCCATCCACGGCCATGTTGAACGTGACCGGCGTCGAGCGGGCAACGCACGCGACAGGAGCCGTGGCACGCCACGTCCCCAGCGTAGATGTCGGCACAAACCCAAAGCCAGGCGAGGACCACGAAGAGGAGGACGATCGCACACCGTGACCAGCACGCCAAGGAAACGACCACCACCCGAAGGGGCATCACCATCCAATCCCCCGCACGCACACGGTGCACGCCAGCATAGACGCCTGCGGCGCGCAAGATAAGGAGCCCAACGTACCAAACGTAGGCGAGAGCCCATAAGACCCAGACGCCGTAAGATGCACGAAGGGGGTAACGTCGAGCAGTCGACCACCATACGGGCAGCTGGCGCAAAAATGAGGCCACGAACCGCCTCCAACAAACTTGAAAGGGGCACCACGACAAGTGCCAAGCTACTGCCTCCCACATCGCCCATACGGCGACCATGGGAACGGGACCGCGCGTCCCAACCACCACCAAACCACTGCACTGCCTGCAAACGAGATACACGCTCGCAGGACACCTGGCCGCAAGTGGACCGCCCGTGCAGGCGGCCCACGGCCACAGCGTTGGTCGTTCACCAGGGCCACCCGCCCGCTGCGCCCGGGGAGCCCTGCTGAAAATGCGCCTGCCTCTGCGCCTCACGCTGTTCGTCCGTATGGCGTTCGAACGCCTGCGTCTCTGCGCTGCATATCGAAGCAGCTGGAGAAGGAGGACACCGCGACGTGAGATCGGCTGGCATCCTGGACGCCCTTGCTTGGTGCATGAACGACATGGGTAGCAGCGCCATGGCGATCGACAGAAGGGGCAGACGAGCGTGCAGCACCGCCCGCGCCCGGCTGATGACGTGCAGGGGGGTCTCGAACCTCGTGCACATTCCTTCGCGAGGCCGTATCCATGTGCTCGGGTCTCTCGGCCACGCGAGCCTGACGGGCGGGCGGTGGCGGCGGCGGCGGCGGCGGAAGACGCAGCGCCTCCAAGGCCCCCAGGGCTGGCATCAACCATGGCGCGGCCGATTCCCTGGTCCCCCATTGCAAGCACGTGAACTTCCGGTCGTCCCGCTCGAAATACTCATTCGTGAACTCAGCATGCCAAGAAAGACACCGCTCGTCCTCCAGGAAGACGTAGTACACGGGCGTGGCATTCGGGTGCGCCATGCAGCGCAGCACGTGCGCCGCCCCAATCTCCACGTAGCGACACAGCGCGAACGCGACGTTCCGCGCATGACCCCCCGGCAACCTGTGCCCTGAGTCACGGTGCGACAAATCAGCCCAGGCTGAAACCATGGCCTCCAGGAGGCTGGAAGACGTAGTCTGTCCCCCAAGAGGGAGACGCCAGCCATTGTTCCCGCACGCGATGGTCTTGTTATGCTTCTTCTCAACTTTGCTGGTGATGCCCGGATGCTTCCGCAGCCTGAGACCCCGCTCCTTGTTGCACACGCCAAGCTGGTACATGACGCGCTGGCGTCTGCACCGATCATATAACGTTATGCCAAACCGTATCATAAAGACAGCGAGGTTGCGGCGATCCTTCAAGGCTTTCACCTCCTCCACGGACAGGAATTGGCACACCGAACTAACGGATGCTGTGGCCATTCGTGTAGCGTCGTAATCTGACTCTGCCGGAGATGGAGGCACCCTCCCAGGAGCCCAAGGCAGGCGACCTGCCCGCGGCGGACTCGGAGGCGTAGGAGGTGGGCCCCCCGAAGAAATTGATGGGGAATCACGCGGAACACGGACGGAGTCCGCCCACGAGCCAACATTGGTCATGGCAGGCGATGCAGAGGGCGACCTCCCACGAGGAGGGCTGCTGTCAGGATCTGACGACACCAAATCCTCGGTCCCATGGCCGCTGGACGAAGGCGACGGAGTACGGCAGTACGCGATGTGCGCGAAGCGCGGTGGCGAATGGTCACTGGACCTGGCCCGAGACGGCCCCGCGACAGCTTGAGACGGTCGTGCAATCTGCGACGAGCGAGGTGGCGAGTGGCTGCTAGACCTGGCGCGAGATGGCCCTGCGACAGCCCGGGATGGTCCTGCTCCTGCGGCAGGAGCAGGTGGCTGCGCAGGGGCTCGCTTCGTGAGCCTGAAGTTGACCATGTTGTTGGGCGGTGGTGGCCTACGCTCCGCATCTGCATTGAGTGCATCATGGCCCTGCTGCCTGGTGTTGGATGCCTTGAGCATTTTCCTCATCTCCCCCAAGCGCACGTACTCCTGAGCAGCGGCATTCTGGGAGAACACCCTACCAGTTCCCCCAAGACCATCCCCCACCGGGTAGTACTTGGTGCTCGAACCCAGAGAGATGAGCTCCAGAGGTGGCGCTACGTTGCCATATAGATCGTACTGTTGGAGGATGCCAATCGAGAGGGACTCTATGTCCACCGGGCGAAGGTACCTGAGCAGCTGGTACGTCCAGACACCAGCGCTCTCGTACCAATGAGGGAGCTGAAGCTCATCCAGCAACTCCTCACTGTTGTACACGCGCGCATGATCCAGCGTGCAGCGCATCAGCTCGAGGTGCTGCGTGGCTGCACTCGGTTGTACACAGAGGACACGCTCCTTCAGATCCCACATGAGGGTGCCAGCGACCTCACCACTGGGGTACGTGAACAGCTCCTGGAGCGTGTGCTGCAGTCGCTGGATTGAGTTGAGGCTATCGAGCGCTCTGCCTTGCTCCCTGGGCTTGACGACGTCTTGCTTGTTGGCAGGGGATGGCACGTGTGTCATATAGCTCCCCTTGAGCACCCAACGGTCCTTATTCTCATCGTGATCCAACTTCTGGTCCACATAAAGCCAGTTAGGGGGCATCAGCTGGTCCACCATCACCCACTTCTGCTCGAGGCAGCGGACGAACTCCACACAGACATGCTCCCGGGAAGGCTTGGCTGGCATGTCCTCAGGGAGATCTTGAAGGATGCGGCAAAGACGCGCAACATGGTGCCGGTCCAGGTACAGTCTCTGATCCGCCCAGTTGTGGTCAAGACGAACGTCCAGAGGCGGACGAACCCCAGTCAACTGGCCATCGGTGACCCACTTCGCGCGCCCATCCACCCACCCAGGGGTTTGGTGCTGCGTAAAGTTGCGCAAGCATGCGCTCCGACACTGCCAGCTCGACGGGCGCCAGTAACGCCAGGTGGCTCCTTCGACCTCCTTCAAGCGAACATGTGTGAACGCGAGACCTCGCCTCGATCTCTGCGCGTGTGGCGACTCGGGGTCTAGGGGGCGCAGCAGATGGCTCTGACGAAGGCAGTGGTGACCCCACCGGCGACTCATAGCCGTCAAGGATGTGCTCAGACCGAATCCCAGAGGCAGCAAACCTCTCCTCCCTCGTGCTCAGGGGTGGGCACCCTAGCCATTCGCACTCCGTCTCATGCCCAAAGATCTCCGATTGCAAACATACCACTGGGTCCATCCTCCTGGGCTGGTGAGGATGCTTGGGTGTTGTCATGTCGACCAGCGGAAGAACCACCTGAGCATCCATGCCCAAAATCGTCGGCGCATGCGACACGGCCACGCAACTTCCCAACTTGATGTCAATCATCAGGGAATTCTTCAACGGCCCAGTGCCTATCAACAGGTCCCAGGAGTTCTCGGCCTCGAAGGTCACGAAGGCGTACAACCGGTGAAGCGTCATGTGCGGCGTGCCCGCAGCCAAAATGACGTCCACGTAGCAGTAATGGGTGAACTTCGTGGGACTGTTGTCACATCTGGTGACCTTGGCGCCGGTGCTGGCTTCATAAATTGTGAGACCCAGCCGCCTTACAACAGAGATAGAGATGATGTTGCAGTTGGCGCCGGTGTCCATGAGGATCGCCCGGTATAGCATAAGCTCACCACCAGATGACACCAGCGCCAGCCCCTCATACAGGGTAGCATTCCGCAACTTGCAGATGGGCTGCACCTGAGCCATCAATAACACCTGCTCGTCGGTCAGGTGCTGCGTCATCTTTGCCCTCAGTGCGTCGTAGGCGGAGGTCTTGATGGTGCCAGCTCGTACATGTCCATGGTCACTGAAATCAACCACCCCCAGATCGTCCACGCAGGCAGCGGCTGCACATCGAGCGGCGGCGCTGTCGACCACACCGTTGGGCATCTCGTCCAATGGCACCTCCTCGTCGCGCAGTGTCCTGAACCATCTGCCTCCCTTCTTACTCCTTGCGTCGCTGTGGCGTGCGTGTCCTCCAGCTCATGCTCGTTGACCTCGGTGGGTTGTTCGGTTGCATCATTCAGATCCTTGCCCATGAGCTCCTCCAGCGCCAAAAGGTTCTCGATGTCCTTCGGGAGGTCGATGGCGTTCTGGGATATCAGGATGGCAGCAATCTGCGAGCAGGCGCGCACGGAGCTGCGAAGATTGGATGCCAACAGGTGGACCTTCCTGCTGAGTATGTCGGGAGGAACGGCTCTAGGCACCTGAGCGGCCCTGTTGAACTCCTCCGGCGTCTTGACCTGGAAGCCCCGCATCTGCTGAGTGCTGCCCAAGGCGACAGCGGCGCTGGCCTGGAGACTCGGTGCGTGATCGATGCCAACACCATGACCACCTTCCAGCCCACCCCCAGCAGGGCAGTCCTGCTCATCCTCCTCATATTCAGCCTGTTGGGTGAAGTGGGAGTCGTAATCAGTCTCCGCATCACTGACCTCTGATCGGGCCTGTGCATCGGCGATCTTGTCATCCTTTGGAGGTGACCCTGCCTGGAGACCTGTCAATTCTGCGGCGAGTTTCTCTTTAACCTCGGCACTGGCAGCCACTGCTGCTGCTGCTGCTGCTGCTGCTGCTGCGGCTGCTTCTGCTTGGCCTCAGGGAGCTTAAGCCACTCCTTGGTGGTGATCCCCATCTTGTGCTTATCAAAGCGGTGTGCGATGTTGTAGGCACGCATCTGGGCATTCTTGACCTCGTCCGGCCACTTGGAGTTCTGCCTGTCCTTATGGAAGTTGGGCGGCACCCGGGCCTCACGACACCCCGTGTAGCAGCGCTCTGGAGAGTGGGGCAGGCGCGTGAAGCACCAGTCACACTGGAACTTCTTCGAAGCATCAGGTGGTGGCACCTTGCTGTAAGAAGGTTTCTGACGCTCGGCATTGTTCGCTTCCCTCGCAGGTTTCTTGGCGTCGTCGCCACCATGCTGTGCTTGATCCTTCTTCTTGGGGTCCCTGCGTCTGTCCCCAGTCTTGGAGGCAGAACCCGAGCGCCTCATGGCTGACACTAGTGCAGCCAGGTCAAGCCCCATCTGCCTGGCCTCGTAGCAGGAGTACACGCAGTTGAGCCTACGAACCAGCTCCTGCTGCAGTGTGAGAGCCCAAGCCTCCGCATCGTTCTTCAGCTTGTCCTGCACCTCCACGATCACCTCCAGGTCCTCCCATGTGACCTTGTTGGGGGCAGGATGGCTGACACGCAGCTGCTCGGACACGCGATCTCGGTATTCTTTGATGCGCAGGCCCTTGATGCATTCCTCGATGTCCTGCCTGACGACGGAGTCCTCCACCCTCTTGCCGGTGTTGAGTGCTGCCTCCCTGCGACGACAGCTCTTCACGTAGGCGAGGCCGTCCTGCTCGTTGGTCTGCGGCTTGGCGATCAAGAGATCCTCCTTCTCTTTGGTGCCCTTCATCAAGAATTTAGCTTCGAGCTCTGCAACGAAAGCCCTCAAGGCCCAAAAGTAGTGAGAATCTTCAGTGCCATCTGGCCCCGTGAGACCCTTAGTGGAGGTTCCCTCGCCTGCCCACTCATCAGACGCCTCGCCATCCTCATCACCATCCTCGAACACCTTACAAACTGCCCAGGTTGATCCTGGCGCCAGCTCATGAAAAGGAGGCTGCGCACAACGCACAGATCCCTGGTAGGCATCTCTCATGGTAAGATCCTTCAGGACATGACAAGCGTGTGAAGCCATGACGCCATCCTTCAGGTAGGCAGCGCACCACCAGTCATAAGCGACTGAGGTGGAATGATCGTCCCCTGCTAGAAACGAGGGTATGCTATCCCACAATGATCTGAAGTCTGGCCTGGACTCAGCGAAGGCCTTCTTCTGCTGCTGACTGAGCGCATGGAAAGATGCTGACTTCGTGTGCCTACGCTTCTTGGCCTCAAAAGCCCGCCGCACTTTCGCTACCATGTCCACGAAACGCCTGATGAAGAGCGCTCTGTCCTCATTCTTACCACCAGTGTACTGGAGTTTGACGTCTTCCTTGTCAAGTGAATGGCTCTCCCTGTCATAGTAATCCATCTCGTCTACGTCGTCAAGCGCAAAGAGAAACTGGTTTGCAGGCGCTGAGGCTGCTACTGCTGCTGCGAGTGCTGTTGCTGCGAGCGCTGTTGCTGCTGGTGATGGCGGTGCGGAAGGAGTGGTTTCTGAGCCCGACCCCTCTGCGCTCATATATTCCGTGTCAAGGTCCTGACTGACCCGCTCTCGCGCCAGCCGTCGTGCCTCACGTTCTCTGGACTGGACAGAGGCAGCGCTTGGCTCTGCCTCGCCCTCCGTGGTAAAGTACTGTGTTGATGCTCAGCCAATGGGACCAAGGAAGAGTCCCCTCTCTCAGCGCAAAGCTCGTTCACCAGTAGACTGGAGGCTTGATTCAGACTGGCTTAGGCCAGTGCACTGAGTGCTCCTGGATTCGCCTTGCTGAACAAGCGAAAGAACGAAACGCGTGCGGCCAGCGAACGCCTAAAGGTCCAGCACTGTGCTTCAGCGCTCTGAATCAGCAGCAGATGCAGAATATTCGTGCGAGGAAGAGTTAAAGCTGGGCCAGTGTGCTGAGCACTTCTGGATTAGCTGGGCCAGAGTTCATCAAGAGCACAATGAAAGTGAGGGCAACTCCCCGACACCAAGAATAGCACTGATACGCAGCGGTGTAAGCTAGGCCAGTGTGCTGAGCACCCCTGGATTCACAACACCACTGCTAATCAAGGGAACCATGGTTGGCATAGAAGCTCACTCCCCAGTCCAGTAAGCAAGTACCAGGTCGCTGGCAGAGTTGGGAGCTAAGCCAGTGTGCTGAGCACCCTGGATTCGCAGCACTACTGCTGATTCAGAAGGTGGCCTGTGACATGAGGGCCTCACCGGCTGACCAATACCGTAGAAAAGATAGAAGAATTCTCCAACACATTATGATAAAGCACTAGAAGGTCACTCCAGTAGTAAGCAGCACTCCAGGCTGGAAAAGTAATTAACTCTGAATCCACCAGGTAACTGTGTCACACCAGGGAATATCGCTTGAAAGACCACTCAGTTGTCGCCTTCAGGGCTGATGCTGCTGCCAGTCCTCTGGCAAGCTCTTCCCCTGCTTCAGGCTTAGGCCAGTACACCAGGGGTGTCCCTGGATTAACCGTCAGACAAGGTGGAGCTGCCCAAGAAACCGTAAGTTGCAGTTCCAGACATAGAGCAGTGACTCACTGCTGATCCACTTCTTCGCTGGTAAGTAAAAGCAGATGTCGCCGCTAATTAGCTCCTAGGCCAAGCACACCTGCCTTTCAGCTAGGCCAGTACACCAGGGGTGTCCCTGGATTCACTTCAGACAAGGTGGCCAGCTGGAGAACCCACTGGAAGGTAGCTCATCAAGGTGCACATTAGCTGTTGATCCACTCTTAGCCGGTAAGACAAGGCAGATGCCGCTGCTGATTAGCTCCCAGGTAACACACACTTGCCTTTCAGTCAAGCCAGTGCACCAGGGGTGCCCCTGGATTCACTTCAAACAAGGTGGCCAGCTGAAGGAACCACTGAGAGGTGCTCATCCAGGTGTACATTCACTGCTGATTGACTTTGTCGCCGCCGCCGCCCAAGCTCATGCCGTGCTGATTAGCTCAAAACTGGAGGACACCTGTCAGCAGCTAGGCCAGTGCACCAGGGGTGCCCCTGGATTCACTGCAGAACAAGGTGTTGAGCATATCACCGGGTAGAAGGAGGCCGCTCATGACTAGTGAATTCAAAGCTGATCCGTCGCCGCCGTCACTGGTAGCTCTTTCAGTGCAAGTACCACCAAGTTCAGGGAAGAAAAAGGGTCCGCCAGTGCACCGTGGGTGCCCCTGGAGTCGCCTGACTTCCGAATCCGCTCTTTCAACTGCTGCTGACTTCTCGCCAAAGGGCCTTTACTTCCGGATTAACACTGAAATAAAAAGCCGCTCCGCGCAGGACATTATTGTTTTGAAAAAGTATGAAAACAGCAGTAAAATGTATCCGTCAAAATTGATATTATATCACAAAATACGAATTATTGTGTACAAAAGCTGTGAGCAGAACTGTCTTAGCACTCTAGCACTGGCACGCGAACAGCCACCTAGTACTTGCGAAGGCAAAACAATAATGAGTCCACTAGCCTGACCTTCGGTCAGAGTCTACTTATATCTCAATGCCCTGTCACATTTCCCAAAACTGTAACGGGTTCTAGCCCTTAAATCTTCATCTGGCCAATAGAAAGTCATTATTCCATGCCAGCTCTAACAATGTTACCGTTCACCGCATTCTGACTGACACGTCAGCGGCAAAGGAGTCACTGCCATCTTCGTCTTATCATTCCCTGGTCACTTGATGGTGACCATATCTTCTCTGACAAGTCTGCATCTCACAGATGGTCATCTTCGTAAAGCCTGTCATGCTGTCACCACTGTCATGCGTGTCACCAGCTGAACAAACCCGGCGCGGTACCATGAGAAGCCGGCGTTTGTTACAGTCCAGCGGTGAATTTGAGCACACTGGGTGTGCAACAAAAAAACGGTGGTAGATGTCGAATAGATGTCGGGAGGCGGCTTAATGTTGTGTCGGCCGGTGCTGATGTAAGGCGGTCCGGCGCTGATGTCGGGATGTCGGAGATGTCGAATAGATGTCGGTTAGAGTCGCAGGGCGCGAAGCGAACCAGAGAACAAAAACCAAGCTAACACTGAAGGTGCGTGGGCGATAACCTTATAGAACAGGAGATATATGATAATATATTGACTGTCACTGTGAAGCGGAAAAGGCAGTCGTGTCGAGCTGGTGAAGTCTAAAGTTGATAATAACAAATGTTGAGTAGACTTTAGGGTTCGGGAGCCGGTGACACAGTGACACGGACAGCACTGCAAGTGACAGCCAGGCGAGGGGTGACAGAAAGGTGCACCACTGCTCCCCCCTATGGGGGGAAAGTTGGCATCTCCGTCAAAATTACCTGTTATTGAGTTACCTCTCATACTTAAGAATCTTAATATATGCCAGTTCCTTATAAGACATATAAGACATATTACTGGTAATTTGTAAATGGGGTTCGGTAATACCAGTAGTTTACCGGTAACGAGTACAATCCCGGTAATTACCATTAATTAAATTACCCGGTCACTTTACTCAAACGATGTTAGCGTGAGCTTCCGAGGTTGATAGCGAGTGGGGGGAAAGATGCGTTCGAAATCCCCCCCCAGAACTTGAATTTTGCCCGTGGGGGGTTTGCACCCCTCTCCCCCTAGGAGTTACTTTTTGTCCTTGGGGGGTTGTCAGCACACAGCCGTGCGGGAGTGCCCCAAATGCATTTAGCGTTTATTCCCTGGAATATTCCGTCGCGTGGCAGATCAACTGCTTAGGATATCTCTATGACGGTCGAGTTTTTCCCGAAAATCGATACCGTTTTTGACTTAGTCGCGTAGACCTCCCACGAGTGCGAGCCACGGGCTGTCACCCCACTATTCTGCCACCACTCTACCCCCCACCCCTCCGGGTAATTTTGGGGATGTCCTTTCGGGGTGCATTTGAGTACCTCGCACGCCCTTAGACCTCAAGGGAATCACTCCAGAGCGGCCCATCTGCTCACCCACCCACCACACTGAGGACCCCCTCTGGACCTCTATGACTAACCCCCGAAATTCCTGCAAAAGTTTTGCAGGCTCTTCTCGCCCCCCTTAGCCGCCCGGCGTGCAAATTACCCCAAGGTACCTACTTGACCCCCGTGCACCGAAATATGGCCATTGGGCCTACGCTACAGCTCGCACAATGCAGCTGAATCACTACCCCTGGGCTTCCCTCCAGAATTGGAGGGCAAACCGTCATAGAGATATCGGGGGCCAGTCACCGTTAATTTCAAGGGGTCTACGGTCACCCCAGGGCCCAAGGGGGGTCGACTGGACCTCCACAGGGCTTAGTAGATAAGTTATGATGATTTCCTACCGGGGATGCCGATTTTGAAGTTGGTTCGATATCTCTATGACGGTCGAGTTTTTCCCGAAAATCGATACCGTTTTTGACTTCTTAGTCGCGTAGACCTCCCACGAGTGCGAGCCACGGGCTGTCACCCCACTATTCTGCCACCACTCTACCCCCCACCCCTCCGGGTAATTTTGGGGATGTCCTGTGGTGCATTTGAGTACCTCGCACGCCCTTAGACCTCAAGGGAATCACTCCAGAGCGGCCCATCTGCTCACCCACCCACCACACCGAGGACCCCCTCTGGACCTCTATGACTAACCCCCGAAATTCCTGCAAAAGGTTTTGCAGGCTCTTCTCGCCCCCCTTGGCCCCCCGGCGTGCAAATTAACCCAAGGTACCTACTTGACCCCTGTGCACCGAAATATGGCCATTGGGCCTACGCTACAGCTCGCACAATGCAGCTGAATCACTACCCCTGGGCTTCCCTCCACGGAATTGGAGGGCAAACCGTCATAGAGATATCGGGGGCCAGTCACCTTCAATTTCAAGGGGTCTACGGCCACCCCAGGGCCCAAGGGGGGTCGACTGGACCTCCACAGGGCTTAGTAGATAAGTTATGATGATTTCCTACCGGGGATGCCGATTTTGAAGTTGGTTCGATATCTCTATGGCTACTGCCCGGTGGTATGGTACTGTCACAAGTACCAAAATGTATGCTTTATTATGGGCACTAGATGGGGTGTATGAGTCCCATGAAGGTTTTGAAAAATCATTTAGGACCATTTTGAATTGTTATTGATGCTGAAATGTACTCTCGTGAACTTTAGGTATGTGTATGTGCGGTGTGCTTTTGGGGGGTGTAACGCCATAAAATTAATTAAAATTTCTGGTACTGTCACAAGTACCAAGCGCGCGGTGACTTAAAGGGCACGCTATGTGGCCACGAGGTGGCATGCATAATGTCAAATTTCATTATTGAGATGTATCCTAAGTGGTCGTCATGCGTTGTGCCATTTGAACGTCTTTAACGCCAGTATTGGGATTCGATAACACCCAAGGGTGTGATAAAATGGCCTCTCAGCATTTTTGTAGTAATATCGGGAGCGGTTTCGTACTTAAGTTCCATGTGTAGAGTCCAAGTACGGCAACTTCTCATGCATGTAAAGGTCTTGAAAAATCGATATATGGGTTTACTTTTGATGTCATAAACGCTGGTGAGGCGATCCGACGTTATAATATACTTATTTCGTAGCTTTAGTGCCACGACTAGGCTCCAAAATCGACGATAGCCCTCATACTTAAGGAATCTTGAGTTGGACCATTTGGTGGAGATGGGATGTTTAGCATGTCGCAGTTTCAGCGACGGGCAGTATGCCAACTGCCCCATGCTCACATCCATCATTGGCCATGTTATACAGCTTCAATTTGAGCCATCGCTGGGTTGAATAGAATCCCAAGTCTGTTCAAAAAAAAATCCGAAAGTAGCGCCATGATTTCGAAGACAAGTGAGACACCATTGTGCAACACAAAACTCCACCTTGTTGGCAATATGCATCCACTGGGAGGGCTACACGTAACCTATGGACCAATGGGGCATAATACAACTCAGTTTGGGTCGTTAAGATAATGGTATATCATGGATATCACCATCAGGATGGAGGAGGACATCAAAAAAAATTCTAGCGTTTTGGTACTTGTGATAGTACCAGATTCGATTCTGGTACTATGACTAGTACCACTGGGCAGTAGCCATCTATGACGGTCGAGTTTTTCCCGAAAATCGATACCGTTTTTGACTTAGTCACGTAGACCTCCCACGAGTGCGAGCCACGGGCTGTCACCCCACTATTCTGCCACCACTCTACCCCCCACCCCTCCGGGTAATTTTGGGGATGTCCTGTGGTGCATTTGAGTACCTCGCACGCCCTTAGACCTCAAGGGAATCACTCCAGAGCGGCCCATCTGCTCACCCACCCACCACACTGAGGACCCCTTGTGGACCTCTATGACTAACCCCCGAAATTCCTGCAAAAGTTTTGCAGGCTCTTCTCGCCCCCCTTAGCCCCGCCCCGGCGTGCAAATTACCCCAAGGTACCTACTTGACCCCTGTGCACCGAAATATGGCCATTGGGCCTACGCTACAGCTCGCACAATGCAGCTGAATCACTACCCCTGGGCTTCCCTCCAGAATTGGAGGGCAAACCGTCATAGAGATATGCTCCGCGTCGCGTGGCAGACGAAACGCTAAATGCATTTAGCCGCTATAAAATGCATTTAGCGTTTCGTCCACTACTGTAATGACTACCCGTAACTAAACCATGAACTTCTCATAAAATGTAACAAACCTCGAATCGATCCTCGATCGCTTCGGCCGCGGCTCAGGCCCGTCGTTAGTCCTGGTTTGGGAACTTTGTCGCGATGTCGGCATGTCGTCGTGTCGTGTCGGATGTCGCTGTCGCGTGACCAGGAACAACGATGGAATTTCTCTGGACTGCATGACGTTCCGTGCGTACGTGGCGTCCGGATTTATATTTCTTTCCCCCCATCGGGTGGCACAAATGCCTCGATCATTGAAACGCACGTGCTAGATTCACTATTTCGCTTTTCCCCCACAAAACGCGGTCATGTCTTTTTGCCGACGTGGAACCGAAAAAGGAAAAACCGACATGCATTACATGCATTACATTAAATGCCTGTGCGCCCTTAAAAAAGTTTTGATCTAACGATAGATTTTAAATTAACACGACATCGGTCGACAAAAACGCGACAAAATGGGGTTACGTTATCTTTTTGGGAGCTACGATATCTTTCGTTTTCACCGACATGCAGAGATATCGTAACTCCCAAAAAGATATCATAACCCATGTCGCATGTCGGTCTGTCGCGTTTCTGTAATTTTCAACCAATCAAATCGCCGTGATCAAAAACGCGACAGACCGACATGTCGTCGAAATTCCCAAACCAGGACTAACGACGGGCCTCAGAGAGCAGAGACTCAGACTGCGGTTCCGGAATAAATGTGCCCTCACGTCAGTTCTGAGTTCAACAGTTGAACGGTCAAGTGTGTCACAAGTGGTCATACATATCCAGTACAAGTGTGTCACAACTGTCGCGTGTCACAAGTATCTATTTGCTCGTTGCTGAAACTCGACTTGTGTCACTGCTCTCTGCCGATGTGCACACGACGACGAGACACGTGACGACTGCGAAAAACACGTTTCGGTCGGGTGTGCACCCGCTCTCATCGTAGATCGTTGCGTTTTGCCTTCCGTGCTTTCGGTTTTCGTTGTCCTGTTGCTGGTGACTTTGCTGGTGCTCACCGTTATACCTACCCGATACTAGGTTCTCAGCAGAGTACAAGGTGCCGAAGAATGCAGCGCGCAATAACTGTACACCCTGCGGGCTGCAAGGTCACACCTACATATATCAACTGCAACGAACTTTCACGCTTCACAAGACCGGCTCGAGCGGTGCCGAGATGCCGGCGGGGACAGCCCTCAATAGTCGCAGCGCAGGTGGTCTTTCCTTGCCTATGAGATCTCGCTGTAATATCCCAGGGACCCTGCTTTCAATATACCGCTTTAAGACTAGGAGGGTCGGTCTGACAGAGCTCCGCTGTGGTATCGCCGGGTGCCTGAGCTGGTGCAATAGCACTCTGACAAGTATTTCGCCTCTCGGAGTTATTAAGAGACCGTTCTGTGGGCTACGCTGCCACCATGCGCATGTAAAATTGGTCTATCGGTCGCTCGACAGCTTGCCGTGTCTCTAGCATCAGAAGACGGTTCATTTTGCCACGCGTTTTCAGCTTGCGCGCCACGTCTCTAGCTTCAGAAGGCTGTTCACTTTACCACGCGGTGTCAGCTTGCGCCTGTCTCTGGCATCAGAAAGCGGTTCACGTTGCCACGTGTTGTGCCGTGCAGTCCTCCGACTTCATCCGCGAGCATTTGAAGGAGCTGGCGGCATATACGCCAATAGAGCCCTTTGAAGTTTTGTCACAAAAGCTCGGACGCGCTCCCGAAGATATCATCAAGCTAGACGCAAACGAGAACCCTTATGGCCCGCCGCCAGGTAGCTTGGGAGTCCCCAACACAGGAAGCCGCAGTGATCTGCTCGACACCTTAAAACAGTATGTACGAGGCTACTGTTCCACCTGCCAGTTTCCAAAGCAGCTGAACACGGTCTGCACCGTTCGATGGCTTGGCGATCGAATTCTGATAGCATTTCCGCTTTGAGCGGAGTGAATTAAATTTGCTACAAGAGGGACACTTTCCCGCCGCAGTCCGTACCACATGATGTGTATGTTGCGCAGACGAGATCCCACATTTCTACGCAACATTTCATGTGCGGGAAAGTGGCCTGCACCGAGTACCTGTTGGTCGGGAAAGGCGCTGAGCTGTCCTCACTGGCCGCGCGCAGCCTTCCCCAGAGCTTCGGCGCGTTGCCTGGGGAACGCGAGCTGACTCGCACTGGCGCCGTTGCACCGCCCTCAGGCTTCGCTGAAGGTCTTCTTGTCGCCACTTGCAACCACATGAGAATCCGCGGAATTTGCGTGCGTGTGTTGAATGATATCAGAGGTCATGGCAGCGTTGGGAGCCATGCAGTTTTCCAACATCTACCCAGACGCTGAATGCCGCAGGTGCGGTCCTTCCTGAGCTGGCCTGATGCGGCTGTTCCCCTGTGCGCGCTGTAGGCGCCCCTTTGTGGGGAAGTCGAGGCTGCGGCTGGCGCGAGGTTTCCAGCTGTAATATGCGGCTGGCCAGATCCCAATCATTGCGTGAATGAGCGCCGTCGCACGCGGCTGACCTGACGTGGCCATCCCTCGCGCGCGGCTGGCCTGACGGTGCAAACCCTTGAATGTGGACGGGCTAGGAGAACCCATGCCGTCAATCCTTTGGCTCTCCCTTCTCATATGCCGCGTTTCTCTAGACAACAACTCTCGCAGCCTCGTTTCGCTTCTTGACCTCGGTGTCGGTGGTGTTGCACGCGCTGGTTGCCGCAGGCTGCGCGAGGCACTCGCCTCCTTCGCAGGGGTCGGCATGGAGCACATTTTGGTCGGCTGCGGCGCGGACGAGTTAATCGACTTGATAATGCGCTGTGTCCTCGAGCCGGGGGATTGCATCATCAACTGCCCACCCACATTTGGGATGTACGCCTTTGATGCTGCGGTGAACAATGCACGTGTAGTTGATGTCCCGCGTCTCGAAGGGTTTGCGGTGGACGTGCCCGGTATCATTGCCGCGGCCGCAGAGCACAGCCCAAAGATGATCTTTCTCACCTCGCCCAACAACCCTGACGGATGCATGCTGAGCGAGGAGGATTTGCTCAAAGTGCTGGAAATTCCCGGAGGTGAGCTTCCTAGCTGACTGTTTGGTTGTTCTTTGCACTGGTGACTTTTCTGTGACGGAGTCGACGAGGAAGTAGGAGCTTAGGGTTTCAGTGCAAGTGAGTTAGGTAGGGGCGCTCGATGTGGTGCTGAAGACTTGCTGCGGAGAGATTTAAAGGATTGGAGGCCTAGGGTTTCAGCGCTGACGACTTGCTGCGGACAACCAAAGGGGGAGTGGAGGCTTAGGGTTTCTGCGTATGTGACTCGCTGTGGGGAGGTGGAAGAGGGAGTGGAGGCTTAGGGCAGCAGCGCTGGTGACTTGCTGTGGGGGGCCTGACGAGGGCCTGAAAGCCTAGGGCAGCAGCTTTGGTTGACTTGCTGTAGAGGCCGTGTCGAGGGAGTGGAGGCTTACACTGCTTTGTGGTGGTGCACTGTTTGGGGCTGACACCGGCTTGCATATACGGTGTCATGCAGCGCTCGTGGTATTGGACGAGGCGTACATCGAATTTTCTGGGCTCGAGTCGCACTGCAGCTGGGTCGCAGAGCGCGAGAACCTGGTAGTATTGCGCACCTTCTCCAAGCTCGCAGGGCTTGCAGGTTGCCCCCCTCGCACCGTTCTCCCCTTCTTTGCAGCAACTCCTGTGCCACTCTCCAGTGTGCTATCAGCGCCAGCCTGTTGCTGTGCTGCCGACTTTTCAGACAGACCTTGTGGAATGCATTCGCTGGATCACAATGTGAGTATTGTAGTACTAGTACTTCTACTGCTGGTAGCTCTAGTACTACTAGCAGTACTACAATCCTGGCTAGCAGGCACCCTGCTGATGCCGCGCGCGGGAACCTCGTGTCTCCACAGGTTGCAGCTGCACAGCCCATTATGGCATTCAAAGACTGGTGCATGATTGGTGGTCAAGGCTTGCGGTGTGGCATGCTGACTGGTGCGGGGCGGGGGATGGCCTGGTGTGGCGGGGCAGGCTTGCGTGTTGGATACGGCGCCTTCCCGCTCGGTTTGATCGAGTACCTGTGGCGGGCCAAGCAGCCATACAACGTTTCCGTGGCTGCGGAAACCGCTGCGTGTGCTGCTCTCACAAACCTGCCCTACCTCACGGTGCAGCCCCATTGCGTGTGCCCACTGCCCAGCAAGCTTGTCATCTGCCACCTGCGCGTGGTGATGGCAGGCACCTTCTGCCGGAAATGCCCTCACTGCACACCGGTATCTTTCTACCAGAAACACCCTCATCGAGCTCCGGTACTAATTGGAATAAATTGTAGCCCTCGGAAAATTAGTGGGTTCAACAATATGGGTGCCGATGAAGCGCCACATGGCAGATGAAAGGTGAAAGGCGTCCAGGTGTTCATTCGTCATTCGTTCGTTCTGACGTGGCTCGCTGCTAAGCCGCATTCACTCACATGTCATTACTCTGCCAAGGCTGCCTGGAAGACCTTCGGCCTGGCCGAAGGACGAGGGCCCGCCGGCACGGTCGAAGGACGAGGGCCCGCCGGCACGGCCTAAGGAGGAGGGCTCGCCGGCATGGCCGAAGGACGAGGGCCCGCCGGCACGGCCGAAGGACGAGGGCCCGCCGGCACGGCCAAAGGACGAGGGCCCGCTGGGCGGCCGAGGGATAAGGGATGCATGGGGATCGAACTGATGTGCTGCAGCGACGTTGAAAATGCAGCCTGTGGAATTCCAGCTCGTAACGGTCGAGCTGTGGCCTAAATGACAGATGAAGGGC
>LGRX02017030.1:11762-44387 GCA_001247695.2 Cymbomonas tetramitiformis | reverse complement strand
AGCGCAAAGCTCGTTCACCAGTAGACTGGAGGCTTGACTCAGACTGGCTTAGGCCAGTGCACTGAGTGCTCCTGGATTCGCCTTGCTGAACAAGCGAAGGAACGAAACGCGTGTGGACAGCGAACGCCTAAAGGTCCAGCACTGTGCTTCAGCGCTCTGAATCAGCAGCAGATGCAGAATATTCGTGCGAGGAAAAGTTAAAGCTGGGCCAGTGTGCTGAGCACTTCTGGATTAGCTGGGCCAGAGTTCATCAAGAGCACAATGACAGTGAGGGCAACTCCACGACACCAAGAATAGCACTGATATGCAGCGGTGTGAGCTAGGCCAGTGTGCTGAGCACCCCTGGATTCACAACACCACTGCTAATCAAGGGCACCATGGCTGGCATAGAAGCTCACTCCCCAGTCCAGTAAGCAAGTACAAGGTTGCTGGCAGAGTTGGAAGCTAAGCCAGTGTGCTGAGCACCCTGGATTCGCAGCACTACTGCTGATTCAGAAGGTGGCCTGTGACATGAGGGCCTCACCGGCTGACCAATACTGTAGAAAAGATAGAAGAATTCTCCAACACATTATGATAAAGCACCAGAAGGTCACTCCAGTCGTAAGCAGCACTCCAGGCTGGAAGAGTAATTAACTCTGAATCCACCAGGTAACTGTGTCACACCAGGGAATATCGCTTAAAAGACCACTCAGTTGTCGCCTTCAGAGCTGATGCTGCTGCCAGTCCTCTGGCAAGCTCTTCCCCTGCTTCAGCAAGAAACCGTAAGTTGCAGTTCCAGACATAGAGCAGTGATTCACTGCTGATGGTAAGTAAAAGCAGATGTCGCCGCTGATTAGCTCCTAGGTCAAGCACACCTGCCTTTCAGCTAGGCCAGTACACCAGGGGTGTCCCTGGATTCACTTCAGACAAGGTGGCCAGCTGGAGAACCCACTGGAAGGTAGTTCATCAAGGTGCACATTAGCTGTTGATCCACTCTTAGCCGGTAAGACAAGGCAGATGCCGCTGCTGATTAGCTCCCAGGTGACACACACTTGCCTTTCAGTTAAGCCAGTGCACCAGGGGTGCCCCTGGATTCACTTCAAACAAGGTGGCCAGCTGAAGGAACCACTGAGAGGTGCTCATCCAGGTGTACATTCACTGCTGATTAACTTTGTCGCCGCCGCCGCCCAAGCTCATGCCGTGCTGATTAGCTCAAAACTGGAGGACACCTGTCAGCAGCTAGGCCAGTGCACCAGGGGTGCCCCTGGATTCACTGCAGAACAAGGTGTTGAGCATGTCACCGGGTAGAAGGAGGCCGCTCATGACTAGTGAATTCAAAGCTGATCCGTCGCCGCCGTCACTGGAAGCTCTTTCAGTGCAAGTACCACCAAGTTCAGGGAAGGAAAAAGGGTCCGCCAGTGCACCGTGGGTGCCCCTGGAGTCGCCTGACTTCCGAATCCGCTCTTTCAACTGCTGCTGACTTCTCGCCAAAGGGCCTTTACTTCCGGATTAACACTGAAATAAAAAGCCGCTCCGCGCAGGACATTATTGTTTTGAAAAAGTATGAAAACAACAGTAAAATGTATCCGTCAAAATTGATATTATATCACAAAATACGAATTATTGTGTACAAAAGCTGTGAGCAGAACTGTCTTAGCACTCTAGCACTGGCACGCGAACAGCCACCTAGTACTTGCGAAGGCAAAACAATAATGAGTCCACTAGCCTGACCTCCGGTCAGAGTCTACTTATATCTCAATGCCCTGTCACATTTCCCAAAACTGTAACGGGTTCTAGCCCTTAAATCTTCATCTGGCCAATAGAAAGTCATTATTCTATGCCAGCTCTAACAATGTTACCGTTCACCGCATTCTGACTGACACGTCAGCGGCAAAGGAGTCACTGCCATCTTCGTCTTATCATTCCCTGGTCACTTGATGGTGACCATATCTTCTCTGACAAGTCTGCATCTCACAGATGGTCATCTTCGTAAAGCCTGTCATGCTGTTACCACTGTCATGCGTGTCACCAGCTGAACAAACCCGGCGCGGTACCATGAAAAGCCGGCGTTTGTTACAAAGACCGTCCAAGCCTTTGGAACGATTATGGAAGTGATATCTTATGGGGTCCAGGCTTAGTCCAATGGTTTGGAACCGCTTCGGAACTTGCGTTTGATGGAATCCAAGGCGCATCCAAGCCTTCGGAACCCCTTTGGAACTCCAGGTAAGTTAGTATTATCTGTACAATGCATGTTATATATTACAGTATTACAACTGGTAGGTTCTGACTTGGCGGCACGTGGAGCTCAACGAGACCGATACACTACCGCCTCGAGCGAGGCAATAAGTTAACTAATCTTCGTCATCAGAACTACTATCGCCGATGTCGCCGACAAAATCGACGTGGCGGTCAAGCACGACGGCAAGCACGTCTGTCCGATGTCGAATATTTAATGGAACCTTGTTACCGGTATACCGTGCAAGCCGCAAAGGCTTCCATGGAATGGGCGCCACGACCACTTGATTGTTGATGTCCTTCGCTTCGATGAATGCATCTTTGGTTTCCCATGGCATATCGGTGCGCAGGTAGATGTTTTGCGTGACCGCATCGGAAAGAGCAGCTTCGAGGGGAAACCATCTACACTTCACAAGAATATATGTGTCAGTGTGCACGACAAGCTTGACGACCTTCAGAATTTCGCCATACCTGCCATCAGAAGTGAAAGAATCATGAACACCTGCAAATCGAGATCTACAAGGACGCTTTGGTCCGGGCGTCCGGAACCGTGTGGAGACATGGTTCCGGACGCCCGGAACGTATCGGACTTTTGAATATTTAAACAGATTTAATGAAACGTAGCTTGACCATGGTCCAAACGGCCGGAACCTACACTCCACTCTTATACAGACGTCTGGAACATGTATAGTTGGCATGTCTCACCTGTCCTGGTCGTCTTCTTGCTGCTTCTGTACATTCCAGACTTTAAAGACAGACTTGAAATATCGATGACAAGTAGCCTTGTTCATGTCCCTTTCCAGCGATCTGTAATTAAAATTGCGAACTTTGACGTAAGCATACTCTGTCCACATTCTCGGTGGTGCCAAGGCGTAACTCATTTCCATCTCCGTAAACGGAATGACTTCCCCTGTGACGGGGCTCTTGCGCGAGGTTTCAGGTTGATGAAGTATCGGCCTCGTCAAGTTTTGACCTGGGCCACTGCCCCTGCCGCGACGAGCCGCCAAGCGACGTCGGTTTTGTCTAATGTTCCTGCATGGTCCAAATGCCCGGAGGCCACGTTCCGGGCGCTTGGACGTTAGTTCCGGGCGAGGGGAACACCAATAAACTGCGTACGTGAATGATTAGTCAAAAAAAGCTTCGGTCAAGCAAACATGCATACCTCGTGTAATGGTCTTCAGCACGATTAAATTCTCTGACAATGTTCCCGTACCACTCCACGTTTGTAGCCAGCCAAGCTTGAATCTCCTTCTTATCATCTACGCACCGCAAAACGGAAATTTGTTAAACAATGCGTGCTTTTGACGATCTAATTCCAAACGCCCGGAACCAATCCGGAACCTGGGTTCCGGGCGCCCGGAAGGGTGTGGATGGAACGAGCCCTATTGGCTTGGGCTTTGTCTAATGAAAGGTCCAAGCAGATTCCAACCGGTTGGACCCTACTCAATGATACGTTTCCAGACCCTTGGACCGAAATTGGACGATATGCACTTAAGTCTGGACAGTACCTGGTGTCGAGTAGACAAGTTTGCCCTTCCTCTCGTTGCCGGTCGCCAACATCAGGGACACGGTGTTCTCGCTACGTGGTTGGCTAATGGTTGGTGGCGAACCATTCGCCTGTAGCAACTGGTATAAGCCGCGTACCAGACTTACCATGCGTTTCAACTCCACCCCTTTCATCATGCTGGCGACAGGGTGCGAGCGAGTCCTAATGATCCGTCTCAGCTCGCCGAAGAAGCTCTCTGGAGCGAACATCCAAAGATCGGGAACTGGTCCTTCGTCACGCATCTGATCCGGAATATGAACGAGCTGGGGCGTTGCAATGACGAAAAGCTCAGGCGAGAGCTCAGCTTCCATGATGTCACGGACTTCCAATACCCTTGTCTTCAAGGCGTCCATGCCAGTTTTATGATGCTGAACCGCACGCCCAAAACGGAATAAATCAGTATAGCCTGAATAGATAGGTTCCGTGCTACCGGAACATTGATCCAATGTTGGTCCGGCCGCCCGGAATCGTGATTCCAATCCGAAGCATATGAACATGAGCAACAAACATGAAGCAGGTCCGAACGTCCGGACTATGGCCTCCAAACGGTTCCAAGCGCCCGGAACGTGGGGTAAGCAGTGTTTATACTCACATCGATATCAATGGTTCTGCTCACAATCTCGCGGACCACCGTCGTATATTTCCCAACGTAGGAAGCGAATTCCGGTTGTAGCACATGGCCATCACTGTTCATCCACGCGCTGACAATCGACATGAGTCCACTTGTGATAGCAACTACGCCATGATGTGCTTTCAACTTGCGTGGCGTAGTTTGCGTTCCCGCCTTGAATTGCAGAAACTTCCTCCCAATCGGCCCCGAATCTCGGGTAAACTTGAGCCCTCTTACCCATGGGATAATCTCCTTCAAGGCCTCCTTAGAAGGGGACCACGGAGAGGGTTTCACTACAAGAGATCGATCCCACACATACGCACACAACCTATCCTGGTTCAATACGAAACCTATACAATCTTAATTCATTCATGAAGAAACGTTCCGGGCGTTCGGAACCCACCCTCCAACGTGTGACAGGGGTGTGGATTATCTACATTCGTTCAGAAAATAGCATTCCGGGCGTTTGGAACCCGTTATCCAACGTGTGACAGGGGTGTGGACCATCTACATTCATTCAGGAAATAGCATTCCGGGCGTTTGGAACCCTTACACCACCGTCTATCAGGGGTTTGGACCATCATTATATTGGACAGGTGGTGTACTCACATCTCAGCCGTTCTGCTGGGCTCCGGTTGTCATTTTCATTCCTCCTTGGTATAGGAATAAGCCACGGCCTGTGCATCTGATAGGCCCTCGCAAAGTTTCGGCACTTTGAATTCCAGTCATCACCGAGAATCGCTGACATAATCCGGCAGGAGTTGTTGGACAAGATGTGCATGACGTCGAAGAGCAAGTCGCGTGGCAAATTAAACTTCACAATCTTGGTAAAAGCACTCGATCCTTTGATCCCACTCCGTGCCATTTTGTCCTTAATGACTTCCGGATGCATACCCGCTTCGATCATCCCGTCGTGCAGGTGCTGCAACTCCCTCACTTCTTTCGTCCGTTCTCATCGCTGGCTCTTCACCTGCAAACATCATAAAAAAACACGATACAGTTGAAAGAATATTGTGTAAAACCACGAGTACACAGGTCCGGCCGTGGGGTGCATGGGTTCCGGGCGTGTGGAATTACTAGCTTTGATCTCTCCATATTTTCCCTATAATGGTCCAACCGGCCGGAACAGGGGCTCCCGACGCCTGGAAGTACAGTCAGAAATATTTTGAAATCTGTCCAACCGTCCGAATACATACTAGGAAGAATGCAGCAGGGATCAGACTTACTTGGATTTTGTTGTAGCATCTGCGCGTAAATCGTCTTCTGCATGCAAGACTCTGCCTTTGTTGTCCCGACAATCCAACATTTGGAACATCCCATCCTCGCGTTTGTTCCATACACGTTCCCCGCTTCGGTCAATCCGGCATAATCCTCGAGCACCTTGTACAACTTGACTCGAACGGTGAAAGGCTTGTTTTCGATAACGTCCCACACCCGGCAACCGTTCTTTTCGATGTCAATAATCTCGTCCACGAACTTGTGGTAGAAGAGTTGGGCATCTTTGGGTTTGCCATCAATAATGCCCCAAAGCACAATGAACTCGCTTTTGCCTCGAAGATGTGCAGGGTAATTCACCACTTGGCAGGTTATAGGTGTCACAGATCCCAGTTTATCTTTGAATTTCTCGATGCCGTCCGCGCATAACACCACAGAGAGGTTGCGCTTGTCCTTGAAGAACTCCGGGTCCTCGAGCATGGTCCTCTGCCAGCTTCGTGAATCTACACCCGCACTAACATGTCTTAGTCCAACCGGTCGGATTAAGTATTCCACACGCTTGGACTATGCTAAGACAACAAAACAGGTTGTTGTAACATATCCATTACGACCAGACTCGTATTCCACACGGATGGAACGCCATTCCGGGCGCCCGGAACGTGCCATCCATGCAGATTTACTCGCAATTATCTTTGTTAATCTACATCCGCAAAATTCCAAACGGCCGGAACGTCTGGTCCACACGTTTGGACTATACCAAGACAACCAAAATGGGTGTTGTGACATATCCAAACGGCCGGACGCATGTTCCATCCGGGTGGAGGCATGGATCCGGGCGCCCGGAATAGGCAATCCACGCAGTCTAATTGACAGTGTTTACTCACCTAATAATATTCCAGTGCTTCTGACGATCGGCTCATCCAAGTCAACTTTCTCCCATGAACGTGCCATCTGTGCCTGCACCGGATCCATGAAAAGGGCCTCCAGTATCCTTGTCCACGGCCACCAGCGGAAAACGCACTTGGCCCTTCCGGGTTCCCACTTGCCATCGACCATTGATGGCTCCTTGAACCGGCCGTGGTTGCATTTCGGACACGTCGGTGCCTCTTCGGGAAGCAGATCTTTGAAAAGAAAATTACACTTCTGGCACACATTCATCTCGTTGTACTTCATGAGGAAATCCTTGAAAAACCGCAGGCACGCTTGGTAGGTATGAGGTAGTGCTACCTCGTCATCGGTCGAGATTGATTCATCGTCGACCTCCAAGCCGCATACTCGACGTCGCAGAATTTCCAGGATTGTGTCAAAGTACGACTGGGTCGAGTTATGGTTGGAGTGGGCCTCAAGTAGATCCAGTATGAAGCGGTTTGCAAGGGTAGTCGATTTGTCATGCACATTTTCTCCCTCCTGCAATTTAGTCACACAGCATCTGATTGATTTTGGTCCAGAGGGGTTCCACACGTAAGGACGCATCGTTCCAATGACTTGGAATAGTGATATAGTGCAGTTTTCGGAAGGCATTCAATCTGTGCGTATTGAACTTACCATGATGAATTCTGGGTCCCTTGTTCGGTCGTTTCACGTTGCTCGCGCGCATCACTTTCCTCCTCCTAGAATACGGCGGGCATCCACTCCCATCAACCCAGCAATCCTGAACTAATAAGATGCGATGTAAGAATCTGGCTTACAGTGATGGCTCTAAAGGTGTTCCAAAGGCTTGGACGATGCTTGGACTCTTCTTCGTGGGGGAATCCAAGGTTGTTCCAAAGGCTTGGACGGGGCTTGGATATTGTTAAACAATGGTTCCAACGGCTTGGACGGGATTTAGAACTCACCAAGTCGGACGATGCATACTCAATCGGGCTGAAGAAGTTTTCACGGATCTTCCGGAGCATCCGTTCGGCATGGTCATGAAGATATGTGTCATCCTCGTGTTCTTCCTCTTCGTCCGTCTCTGATGGTGGATCCGTCTCACCGTCATACATCATTCACACTTTCGGCACCGTCAAGAGAGTCGTTTTCTTCATGATCTCGGTCATTGGAGAGGCGTGCGTCGGGCGGATGTAGGATCAAATGCCGCCTAATCTGTTTTTTGGAGTAGCAAAATCGGAGTCTGCATTGATCGCATGGGCATGGAGTGCCTTCCGCGTTCTCGTTTCGAGCTAGTCCACGCCTTTGCCTAGCCATTATTCCTGCGAATCCATGTAAGAAGTGTGAGTTGTCTGACCGGACTTGTAAGGTTTTCAGATGCATTCCGGGCGCCCGGACCCATGGTCCGGCGCGTGGGAACGTAGTTCCGGGCGGTCGGAATTAAATACCTTCAACATTCGGCAAAAGTCCGGTTTGTCACCTTTACATCAGGGTTTCTACGTTTTTAGGCACAATCCGGGCGCCCGGACAGGCCAGGGATTACGGTGTCCATCGGTTTGGAAAAACCATCTTAAAAATCGACTAGGTCCACTTCTGGGGATTAATCCAGAGGCTTGGAAGTCCATTGGAACTGGACATTTGCTCCCACTTGAAAAATTCCATGCCTCTGGAATTCCAAAGTGAAGCAATGGAATCGCACAAAGTTATTTAGAACGTTTTGAGGATTGCAAAAATCACCTAAGGACCAATATTCCAACGGGTTGGCCCACTCAAACCAATGGCATGGAACCTTTTTGGTAAAAATCGACTAGGTCCACTTCTGGGGGTTTATCCAAGCCCTTGGAAGTCCATTGGAATGGGACATTTGCTCCCACTTGAGAAATTCCATGCCCCTGGAATTCCAAAGTGAAGCCTCTTATTTCAAAGCTTAACACTTGGCTGTTTTTTGTGTAAAAAGCCCAAAAAACAAAATTTTGGAAAATTTTCTGTTTTTGAAAAGTGGACATATGTTTGGCCCCGATGTTTTTGATATGCAGCGACGTGAAAAATGCAGAAAATTTGTTTTCTACCGTCAATTATGCACATCTTACGGGAAATTTCTAAAAATAGAGCTGCGACGAATTCTGTAGAAGGATTTGCTCCAAAAAAGGAACAGTCCCGTGAACGTCGGCGTTTTTTTGCTATCGACCCGATCCGAGGGTGTGGAATTAACGAAGACCGTCAGATTTTTCTGGTAGTCAAAATGAAACATCTAAGGGTTCCTATAGTGCACATGCACAAGTAATCGGCTGGTAAATTAACGAAGACCGTTCGATTTTTCCAGAAATCGAAACTCAAAATGGCTAAAGGTGATACAGTGAACAGGAGGGATGTGCGCACATCCCAGCTGTTCACCGTAAACCTTTAATGGGATTCGAACCCATGACCGCGACCTCTGAAGAGCGACGGCTTACCATCTGGACTATCGATAAGTCAAGATGGAAAACACGGCAGCGATTGCAATGTCATACCCGTCGACGGAGGACAGAGGTGACAGCAGTCGCAGGTCCGCTCGAAATTCAAAATTTCGAAAAAGATCGCGATAACGCGATCCAGTCGCTCGGACCAATGCACCAAGCCGCCGGACCTGCCTTGGAACAGATTTGCGGCCGTTGCGGCCGTTGTGCGTTAAAAGAGAGTCAAACTCTTTGCAGCACACCACCGTATTCAAGCCGTACCGCAGAAAACCCACACCGTAGAAAAATGACACGACTACTAAGGAGAAGCGATGGGAAGACCCCACCGCCAAAACAAACTGTAAAGAAAAAGCTGCTGGACAGGTCGCCGCGGCAATCTGCTTTGACCGATACGAAAGACTCCACCACCCGCGCTCTAATGGCAAGAATCGCGGAGATGGAGCAACGTCTCTCCTCTCATCCGCAGTCTTCAAATCCCCCCGCCGCAGTAGTAATGCAGACAGCTGGCGGGGTTTCTGGCCCCCCGCAAGACGACATCAACGACATGCGTTCGCATGGCCGGGACATTATCGAGAAGAGAATGGAGAAAGGCGACATACCGGTGGGAGCCACCTCCTCGCGATTAAAAAGCTCCTTAGTCCGCGATGTTGTCGAGGAGATTCACGCGGTCACGCCATCTGTCCCGAAACGCCAAGTGAGCATGTACCTGACCAGCCGCTTAGCGTATTTGAAAAATACCAAGGCCACAGAAGGACGCTGGAAACAGAAGTTCACCAAACAATTTCCGGACGGGTACTTCGCGCGCTACGAAGGCCCCGCAAGGGGCTTCCGATTATTTGGAAGAGCCGAGTCCTTGATCACCGCTGCTGAGACCGAGGCGATCCTCAACTTCCAAGAGGCTGGGCGTCCGAAGTCGGGGCCGCTCTATGATGCCGTAAAATCTATCAATGGATGGACAAAGGAGTCCATCCCAGACGATGGACAAGGCGAAGAAGAAGAGAAGAAAGTCAAGGTGGATGAGCCCCCTCCGCAAAAGCAAAAGGTGTGTACTGCCGCTGGAACCGTGGTTCCAAACAACTGGAACTGTGAGTCCACGGGTTTCTTTAAGTAACTTTATTTCACGCACGAGCACGGGCCTATTCCCAGCGTTTGGAACTATTTTGGAACCCCTTTGGAACTCCTTTGGAACCGTTTTTAAAATATCGTCCAAGCCTTTGGAACCACCGTTCCACCCGTGACTGACATATTGTTGTGTCTTTCGTTTCGAATATACAGGAACCGTTGACCGAGAGCGAAGAAGATGGTAAGCTCAACAGCGGTCGCTTCGTCGAAATATTCCACGGTGCCCAGAAGGGGCACAAGTCGCGGCCGCCAGCGGACACGGATTCCTTCACGAACATCTCAAAGTTTTGCATCGCGCGCGGTTTGTTAGACGTGGTGGGGGAGGGCCCAACGGGCGTGGCAAGTCTTAAGGGACTTGTCGTGCCCAAGGACTGCGTGGAGGTAACCCTCTACGCAATAAAGGACGAAGATAACAAAGACTACATCTTCCGCATGCTCTCCCACCATGCGGAGGGCATCAAACTTTTAAAAAAGAAATGGCCAAGGACACAAAGATCAAGGGCGAGGACCTCGTCCACGACGAGTCCTCTATTGTCCCCGCCGTAAAAAACAAGCCCACTGTCTGGTTAGTCCCTACCCATTGTTTTACTATTTTCTTTTGACTTACGCGTATGTGTTGTTTTACGCAAAACACACCGTCCCAGGTTTGGACGGGCCGTTCCAAGCCCTTGGACTGACCGTTCCCGCCGTCTGTACTCCGCAGGATCCCCACAAAATATGTAAGAAACAGCACGGTGCAAACCGATAAGAACGTCGACTTCGGCAAGAAAAGGAAAGCTGCTGCTCCTGAAGGAAGCAGCAAGCAGCAAAAGAAAGAGGAGGAAGAGAAAAAGGGTGAGGAGGTCGTCGTTGAAAAGGAGGGTGAAGATGATGGTAAAGATAATGACGAGGATGAGGATGATGAAAAAGGGGATGAGGATGAGGATAGTGAGGAGGATGCGGCAGCATGACTGCTATTTTTGTCAGATTATAGAGCTTGTTAGAGACCAGACCAAGCAATAGAGAACCTTTACGATTCTTTGTGTAAATATTTCAAACAGCAATACATATCAATAGCACCTTTGTACTGCATATGCATAATAGCAAGCTTGTGGACCAATGGTTCCAAGCCCTTGATACCTGTTTGTATGTATATAGAACAAAACCAGATTGGAACCATAGTTCCAAGCGGATGGACATATACCGGTCCTTATGCCTATTCTACGAAGGGTGGGTATACCCACCGTAAGAGGTGCTTACGGTGGGTATACCCACCCGAAGGGTATTAATAATTCCCGCTGATTGGCTGCGAATCGCGGCATGTGAGCAGTGACGAACTTGCTCTAGACACTCCCGTGAACCTCTATGGAGCCTCCACATGCGCCAGAAATGACGCATTAGCCAGAAAAAGTGAAACCCAAACTCAGAACTAAAATTCTTGTAATACAGTGTGAATATTATCTTTTTGGTGTGCATGCCACCTGATTTTGAACGTGCGATATATGGAGGTCCGCGAGGTGGCAGCTCATGTGTACCCTAAACTACGTCGGTTATATATCAAAATCAAAGTACATAACGAAAAAATACGTATCTCGATATTATACCAAGCTCCAGGAGTCTACAAATAACGTTAATTGTGTATACCCATCGTAAGGGATAATTCCTACCCACCGTAATTTCTCCAACTTCAAGGGTGTGGCATGTGGCCAAAACTTATCGGAGTCGTGCAAATTAAGTTTTCTAGCCTTTAATCAACCTCTTGGGACACAGAAAATCTATAGGTTTGACCCCCGCAACCTACTTGCGCTGTCGGTATGAGCATGCAAAGTTTCACATTACGGTGGGTGTACCCACCGTAATATTTTTAGAATAGGCACTTACGGTTGGAACCGTAGTTCCGGGTGGCTGGAACATTTTTGTAAATAACCACTATAAAAGGTCCCATTGAGTTCCAAGCCGACGTCCAGACGGTTCCTAATGCAGTCCAAACGGTTGGAACCCGTTTGGAATGTCGTCATTATATGGTCCAAGCCGCGTCCAGGCCGCCGGAACCCCTTTGGAATCATTAATCATAATATGTCCTACCGGGTTCCAAGCCGATGGTCCAAACGGGTCCTATAAACGCGTTCCAAGTTTTGGCCGAGCCGCTGGAACCCGTTTGGAATGTCGTTATTATTTGGTCCAAGCCGCGTCCAGGCCGCCGGAACCCCATTGGAATCATCAATCATAACATGTCCTACGGGGTTCCAAGCCGACGGTCCAGACGGGTCCTAATGCGTTCCAAGCTGTTGCCGAGCCGCTGGAACCCGTTTGGAATGTCGTTATTATTTGGTCCAAGCCGCGACCAGGCCGCCGGAACCCCATTGGAATCATCAATCATAACAGGTCCTACGGGGTTCCAAGCCGACGGTCCAGACGGGTCCTAATGCGTTCCAAGCTGTTGCCGAGCCGCTGGAACCCGTTTGAAATGTCGTTATTATTTGGTCCAAGCCGCGTCCAGGCCGCCGGAACCCCATTGGAATCATCAATCATAACAGGTCCTACGGGGTTCCAAGCCGACGGTCCAGACGGGTCCTAATGCGTTCCAAGCTGTTGCCGAGCCGCTGGAACCCGTTTGGAATGTCGTTATTATTTGGTCCAAGCCGCGTCCAGGCCGCCGGAACCCCATTGGAATCATCAATCATAACAGGTCCTACGGGGTTCCAAGCCGACGGTCCAGACGGGTCCTACGGTATTCCAAACCGACGGTCCAACGGCTTGGAAACCGATTGGAATTTTATGTAAATTCCAAGGGGGTTCCAAGGGCTTGGATAGCAAATGTCCCGGTCCAAGCCCTTGGACCGCGGCTTGGACGGGGCTTGGACCGGGACATTTGCTGTCCAAGCCCTTGGAATTCCTAGTGTTAACGCCAACGCCTCTCAAACACATACCTGTCCTACCGGGTCCTATGGGGTTCCAAGCCGACGGTCCAAGCCCTTGGAATAATCCTTATTTTGTAGGGAGGCGCGTTGCCTGGGCCCTCCTGGATGACAGATTGTTGTTGGCACATATGTCTATTGCTGAATACAGATTCAAAGGAGGCTGGCAAGCCTAGACACAGATTGACTAAGAGTGGTTTTTATTACATGGTTCCCTCTTGCATGTTCTGCGATGCCTTGGTTCACATTTGATAACTCGCAGGTTGTCGTTTGGGTATTACCTTGTTTATTCACATTGCTTATTCATTTCTCATGCAACTTCGATTCAGCAGCTGAACTGTCACAAAGTTTCGAGGTTATCATAAGTCGCGATAAGAGACAAACAAACGTTACGAATTGCGACCCTCACTTCGAATATCACGTTTATTTTTAAATTGAAAAAGCTACATCACAGAAGGGTCTTTTTATCAGGTGCCAAAGAGTCAAGGTGGTGGCTCAATTCCTTGGCCACCTGGAGTGCCAAAAAGCACTTGTAGGAAATCGCTCGAGTAGCGAGAAAGCGACAGCATTTTCCGGTCGGTTATTTTGGTAGCAAGCTTGGCGACAATCGGATACTTCACGAGCCATCTACTCTCAAGTACTCAGCGAGACATTCTTTCCGTGGGAACCTTGAGGCATGGTGAGGCAAGGGGTGGGGAAACCCACACTTGTAAGCCTAGGCCCTTGGGGATTCCGGAGGATATGTCCTCTATCAATGAATTAATTGGCAACTCTGGGAACTTCTTTTCAACGACAGAGGTGGAGACGACAGCTTCTGCTTCAAGAGAGCTTCGGACATTTTGCTGAGACATTCTTTCCGTGGGAACCTTGAGTCATGGTGAGGCAAGGGGTGGGGAAACCCACACTTGTAAGCCTAGGCCCTTGGGGATTCCGGAGGATATGTCCTCTATCAATGAATTAATTGGCAACTCTGGGAACTTCTTTTCAACGACAGAGGTGGAGACGACAGCTTCTTCTTCAAGAGAGCTTCGGACATTTTGCTGAGTTCCCAATTGGCTCCGGTAATTTTGACGTTAGGCAATGCGACACCAGCTGGCACCGGGATTTATGCTGAACGAAAATATACCCATAAGACATATATGGTGTGCTAAAAGAAAACTTTAAAATTTCCACGAGTACATCTGGCAGAGTTGCACTGCGTACATTGAGGTTGGTCAGAGTTCGCCTGGCTACAGAGTTCATGCAGTGCATTGGGAGCTACATTTGTTCTCGCTGACCACGAGTGACTTCTTGTGTACACGCTGTGCACGGGTTCGCGACAGACGGAACAAACGGATCACTAGACTCGTATAGATGGACATAAATACTGAGTCTTGGTCACTAGCTGTACACCGAGAATGACAAACTGGATATGACACCTGACTGTACGAACTAGTCAGGCTGTCATTTCCAGCACACCACCTCATTTGAGGTGCACAGCTTGTGATAGCACACCACCCTAGCTACTAGAGTTTACTGAAAGAAATGTAAGCGGTTAACTCTAGGAGCTAGCTAGGTCTCAAGATGTGGTTGAGTGCTAAAGCATAAATTACATGCTAAGATGTGAGTGAGCTGTGAGCTACGAGATAGAAATAACATGTCCCCGCCGATCAAAATTCTCTTTTCCAGCAAGTGGCTAGCAACGTGATAAGAGGCTGCCGGTCTGCATGATGGATCTAAGCAACAAATACTAGAAAGTCCTGCCGGTCGATATAGCGTTTTAGTCCGTGGCATTGTGAAAAGGGAATCCGCCCATGAATGATGTGCCATAAAAAAATAAACGCTGCTCGCAAGTGGCTAGAAACAATAAATAAAAGCTGCTGAAATAAATCGGATCCCACCTACAGCAATTGGCTAGCGTCCATAGAAACGTGCCGCCGGTCAGTAAAAGAAAATCAGTAATCATCGGAATAATACTCTTCCCCATCGTAGCTGACAAAATGCTCAGCAAACTCCTCTCGCGCACCACCATACCCCTGAGCATCGTAGGCCCCTGAGTCCCAGGCGGCCCACTCCTCTGCGGTGTAATCTTCATCGAGCTCTTCTCCTTCAGCGAAAGCTGCTTCCGGAAAATTATCGTCTTCGAAATGCTCTCCTGTGTGCTCTTGGGAGAGGCTCCACAAGAGAATAATCTACAACATCGGAATAGGTTTGCGGTAAAAAGTCCTCCCCAAGTGGGGGCTCCAAAACTCCGCCATAAGACTCGCGCTGGAAACCTGTGTCCAGCTCAGGATCTTGTTCCAATCGAAGGGTAGAAAAATGCGGTGCGCAAGCCAAGTGGCCATAACACCCCTCTTCCTCCTCCAAATCGTCTTCAGAATCGTCGAAATACCCAACAGGGTACTCCGATTCATCTTCTTCCTCACTGTCCCCAAAATCATCAAACTGTCGCTGCCCAGAGCCCATATAGTCAGATGTAAGACGATGATGGTGGTGATAATGAACTTCTGTGCGAACAGGAGGGGCCTGTCGCACAATGTCGCTCACCCTAGGGGTAGGGGAGGGTCTAGAGGTAGTGACTTGTGAAGAAACAGATTTTGAACCGATAGTAACCACGCCATCTCCAACACCCTTCTCGCAAAAAGAGACATCGGACACTCCGGAATCCACAGCGGTCTGAGCACCACCAACCTGCGTGCTAGGCTCAGAAACAACAATCTGCAAGACAACAGGTGGATAAACCGCCGATGATGCTCCCACAAAATCCGAGCTCCGAAAATGCGTAAGAGCGCGTGCCATAGAACGAATAAGGCCAACGGTGCGTGCGCGGTTCAGCGAATCCAAGCTCTGCATCTTTCCATCAATAGTCGCTAAAAGAGCCATGAGCTCCTCACTCGAAGAAATCTGGGGAGATTCCATCAAAGAAAACGAGATTTAAAGATGAAATAACGTAAGGGAAGCGTGGTGGGCCCATAACCTGCTAGAAACAGCAAGTCAAGGCAGTGGGGACCCGAGATCCGACGGAACAAACGGATCACTAGACTCGTATAGATGGACATAAATACTGAGTCTAGGTCACTAGCTGTACACCGAGAATGACAAACTGGATATGACACCTGACTGTACGAACTAGTCAGGCTGTCATTTCCAGCATCAACTTCATATCCACACGTGATGAATAATTGTACATTATATACAACACTTATAACACAAGCTTGATACCACATACCCCACACGCATCATTCCCTCCACTTTCCCCAATACTCTAGCTCCACGTGCGCCTCGAGGCAGAGCTACTCCTATATGTAGGTATGTATGTATAGCGTAGGTATGTAATCATGTACAGTAATCACCCACCTTTAACCTCTTAGCCGGTAACGCTATTTTCGGTCAAAAATGCATGTTTTGTGTGGGAAGCGGGTGTGGTGCTCACATACATAAGCATGCCACGATGATTATATATGTTTTCGACACCTATCGCAACTACAAATTGAGCTATTGTATGAACATCTATGGCATATATATCGTGAGATATACCGATTATACAAGCAAAACTTCTCCAAATTTTAGCAATCGATTTTACGCAAAAGCGATTCTTGGTCGCCTAAGGTCTCTTAAGCGGTTGCCGTTAGTACAATGCTATCGGCCTTGGCCATGTTTAAACTTTTGTCAGTCATATGTTGAGTTAAATGTGCCTACATCTCGATATACGTGGCCCTTTTACGAAACAAACGTGAAAAAAACATGCGATTCTTCAATGTTTTTCATACTTAAGCAATGTTTTCCATACTTAAGCGATTAGTCTGCGTGTATTTCACATATAAGCGAGGATGTATAGCCCTTAGCACCCATATATCGATATGTGATGGTTGAATGTGGCATACCCTGAACATATATGGTCATGCACATTCATATCAATGTCAAAGTTGTCTAAATCTGTAAATCATGCAGATTTGAGCCGATTTCCGTTTCAAAATTGGCTATAAAAAGCATTATTGTCGGTTCAAATTGTTATGAATATGATAAGAGTGTATGTGTATCCCATACAAATCTGCCATGGAGTGATGCATGCATGCTCACTATGCACACATACCCTAGGTTGTATCATGTCTAGAGTTCGTCTAACCCTTTTTGGTGAGCACACGTGCATGCGAAACCAAAAGGACCGCGGGTGGTTTGTTACGATATCGTAACGGCTACCGGCTAAGAGGTTAAGGGTGCATCTCATATCAACCGGAGGCTTGCTGGGGACATACTGTCGCCAGTGGGCAGCTTATGGTTGTTTGAAGTGGGGGTTTTTTGTCATCGGGTCCCATGCCGCTCAACCGTGTAGCTCGTGCGCTGATCGCCAACGGGCCGGTCGCGCAACGATGCGGCGGTTTGCAAGCCTCGTGTCCCTGTTTTCTTTTTTAAGGGTGCATCTCACATCAACCGGAGGCTTGCTAGGGACATATTGTCGCCAGTGGGCAGCTTATGGTCGTTTGAAGTGGGGGTTTTTTGTCATCGGGTCCCATGCCGCTCAACCGTGTAGCTCGTGCGCTGATCGCCAACGGGCCGGTCGCGCAACGATGCGGCGGTTTGCGAGCCTCTTGTCCCTGTTTTCTTTTTTAAGGGTGCATCTCATATCAACCGGAGGCTTGCTGGGGACATACTGTCGCCAGTGGGCAGCTTATTGTCTATTGGGCGCACCTTACGGTGGGTTTATTACCCACCGTAAGAGACATTCGAAAACCGCATCGTTAGAGCTAGCATATTGTGCCAACTTGGGCAAACCCATGCTTTTCGACACACCTTGGGGGTTATATTAGTGCGTGGGCTTGAAAAAAGTACTCTACATACTGTACAGTATATATGCGTCTAATATGCGTGCTAATACCAAGGGGTCAAGCGAAAAAACACCTCAAATCCTTACGGTGGGTTACCCAATTATTGCATCTTTGGGTAGATTTTGAACATGCCCATCACATTCGGAATTTACCTATCACAATATTTTCATGAACTATGGCCCATAACAAATGTTTCTTATACTTGGCGCCATGCGGGAAGGTCGATGCGGACCAAAGTAGCCCGTGCACCACAGGTAATAGCTTCCATGGGCTCTTGACACTTTTTGCATGGAGGGCCTTCAATCTGACAGAAGAAAAGAAAAGCGTAAGGTCCTACTGGAAAAGTGGGGAAAGGGTACGGGAAAACCTTGGGATTAAAATACCTCAACGCCGAGGAAAGCAGAAGCGGAGCGTTTGCCACGTTGTTGAGAACTTGTCTGAACGAACTCTTTGTCGTGGGTTTTAAAGAAAGAGCACTCCGTATTCCTGCAAAGTTTTTCTCCAAGGCAGTTTTGAAGTCGAACCTGAGAGTTGCAGTCCTTGACCGAATCTTGTCGGGTTACCTCCGCCCAAGTTGCGGCGCAGGCGTGGGACCAAAAACGGTTCGTGACATGGAAGTCAAGTTTGTTCAGCGGTAGACCGCCCTTCCCGGTTGGTTTAGGAAGAGGTGAGGACATGTGGTGACCAAAAGTGACATTGCCATCGACGTCGAAGGGGACCTTGTTCACACGTTTGCAATCTGCGGGCCACTTAAAAGAAGAGGCGCGACTGGAAGTCGAGTCGGACTTGGAAAGGTTTGTCGAAGCGACGGACTCCGTGGGCTTGGGCTTCGTGTTTGGTGAGAACCGGGGAGTCTTGCACTCGCCGGTGTAAACAATGTCTTCTTCATCGTCACGGTCATCGCTTTCGCTGTCGCTTACCAAGATTGGCATGTTGTCGTCGGTAGGAGTACCGTACACATTGTGCAAGAAGCCAGAGTGAACGGGAAACAGGTCCAAAGAGCAAGCAACGGAGTCATCGGACTCGGAGGTGACGGAAAGATCTTCTTTCTTGTCAAGACTAAAAACATTGCAAAGTGTGTCGCTAGTCACAAAAGGGTCTCCAAGATGCCAAACAATGGGAATTTCACGAACGACATCCCCGGTTTCAAGGCAGCGAAAAGTAACAAATTGAGTGGACATGGCATTAGCCTTAGGAAGTCGGTAAAAAAATGCACTCCCAAAGAGAAAGTGTGGAGTCGAGGGGAGGCCTTAAAAAACTCTAGTCGTGGCGACGCCAAAATAAAATCGAGTCGAGGCGACGGCTGGGAAATTTGCGAGTCGAGTCGAGAACGACACCGACGAAACGAGTCTAGCTGTGTCGGAAAGAGAAGGCGAAGGAAAAAATCGAGTAGAGGTGAGACCTTGAAAATATTCGACTCGAGGAGACGCTTTGAAAATTTGGAAAAAAATATCGAGGCGAAAAATATCGAGTCGAGAACGACACTGACCAAAGGAGTCGACGTGTGTCGGAAAGAGAAGTCGAAGAAAACCTGAAGACAGTTGAGAGGTAGTAAAGAACTCAAGCCGCCAAAGAAAAAGCGCAAAGATTAAAGTCAAAAGAAACAAGCAAACATGCCTCCAAAGAAAGGAAGCACAAAGAAGTCCGGGGATGCCAACACCGAAAGATTGGTATACGCTGACGTCATGGAGCAACGCTTTGTTGAGCAGAAGACGCTTAAACTCGCTGACTGCTCTTTTAGCGACAACCCAAGAGGCCACAACCACAACGGTCTCAACGTGGAGAAGTCCGTTGAGAAAAACGGCATCGACGTTTCCCAAACCATGATCTGGCGCCGCGCCAAAAAAGGAGATCCTAAGGCCCACGGGTAAGTTTCACTAAACCTTCTTCAAGAACTGCGCTGACAAAAGGTAGAGGAGACAAGTGTGGAAAAGCGTTCATCGATGAACGCTTTTTAAAAAACACTACTAAAGAAACAAGTGTTTTGACGGGGCTTAAAGAAAAGTGTTCATCGATGAACGCTTTCTTTATTTTGTTGCTGAAGCTTGAGTTTTTTAAACTGTTTTTAAGAAAGCGTTCATCGATGAGCGCTTTTCTTAGTTTTCCTTGTATAAAACTTTGCGCTTTGGAGTTGCAAAAGCTGCGATATTTCTGTGTGATTCTGCTTTTTTCTCAGGGAAAATACAAGGAAAACTAAGAAAAGCGCTCATCGATGAACGCTTTCTTAAAAACAGTTTAAAATACTCAAGCTTCAGCAACAAAATAAAGAAAGCGTTCATCGATGAACACTTTTCTTTAAACCGGTCAAACCACTTGTTTCTTTAGCAGTGTTTTTTAAAAAGCGTTCATCGATGAACGCTTTTGTACACTTCAGCAAAAAAAAGGTTAGTGCTTGAACTCTTCTTGGTTTTGCATGGTGACTTTCTTGCTGTTCATTTGCTTCGCATGCTGCAGGTCTGCTGCCTCCTTGTGTGACTCGTGCTCGATGGAAGAACAAGACATGTTGAAGCGAGTGTTGCTTTTGGATGAAGAAAGCTCAGAAGATGAGCTAGTAGTTTCCAGCAAGTTTCGTGGCTGGTACAACGTTCCGGATGTAGCAGTAGCAAAGAGGCGCTTGCAGAATAAAAAAAAACTGAGTGTGATGCCAAAAGACGTAGGAAGCAATGTCCTCAGTGGATGTTGGACAGTCAGTGGTAGCTTTAGCTAGAGTAAACAACTTTTTTTTTTATATATAAATAGTTTTTCTAACCCTTGAACCGTGTTCTTTGTCGTTTTAAATGGCGTGCTGTGTTTGTTTCTGTTTTCAGTAAGAGTTACATCGCCATCGATGGACATGGAAGGCACGAGTTTTTCACTCGTGCCTTCCAAGATGGCGCCGTGGTAGGCGGGAAAAAACTGGAGGCCCGGGACAAAAGGTTTCTGGAATGCAATGTCATCGTGGTGTCGGAGGACATCACGAAGGAGGAGGTTACATGCCTCGCACTCTCACGCATCGTGCAGAACGAGAAGGGGTCCAAGAAAAAAACTTTTTTCGACGATTACACCTCCTTCAAATGGCTGATGTCCTCCATTGACAAGGCCGTGGCCAAACCAGGGAAGCTGGTTGTTTTGTTCTCTCACATCGACCCTTCTTTATATTCGTTGATGTTCTTCAAGAGGATGGCCCACATCCACGAAAAGGTGATCGGGCCCGACGAGCGGCTGGAGGCCTTGCTTCGCGAGAACTGCGAAGCTTTGGGGAAGGATTCCCCTTACGGCTTCAACTCCTTGTTCGACAACAAGGAGTTCCAGCGTCTTAATCCGACACAGAGATATCAGGTACGGCCGATGCCGGTCTTTATTTTATTATGTTATATGCAACCATCCCGCCTAAAGACAAACACATGTCTCAGGTTTTCCTGAAGGTGAACGAGAACGTCAAGTTCGCCGTGAAGGACGAGAATGGCGAGCTCCACTTGAAGAAGAAGAAGCAATGCGCGACTTTGGGCTTCATCGGAACCACACGCGCGTTCACGGACTTGTGTTCGTTTGTGCTGCTTCGTCAAGAAGTCCGCTCACAGCTAGAGCTTCAAAGCGGCAAGGGGAAGGCGAAAAAAACTGACGAGGCGTCCAAGTTCTTGGAGGACTTGAGCGCCGGAAAGTAAGTCCACCTACCACGGTTTGGTTAAAGCCGTGAACTATTTTTTTATGCGGAAAGGTGATGGGTGTTAAACTTTTGTTTACAGGTACGATGGTACTTTCTTCGACGCCAATGAGACTTGCTCCAAGACCAGTAACTTGGCTCGCCTGAACCGGGATGTCGAGCCGAAAGTCGTGCAGGACTTGCTGAAGAAGCACAACGAGCTGGTTGAGTGGGAGGAGACTGTTGCGGAGGCTCAGGAGAGTGGCGTCAGGACCCTTGCGGAAGTTGCTGCGGGTGACACGGGTGAGGATGTTGAAGAGGAAGAGGAAGAGAAGCAGGAAGGTGCGTCGGATGGGGATGTTGATGACGAGGAAGGCGATGGGGATGAGGAGGCAGACAAGGGTAGGAAGATGGTGAGGAACCGGATGGTGAGGAAGATGGTCAGGAGAAGGATGAGGAAGAGGAGGACGATGAGGAGGAGGAAGCAAAGTTTGACTTTGAAAAGGAGTCGGAGGAGGTTCGTGAAACACGTGAAGATCGGAAGCGGAAGAGACAGGAAGTGGCGGATTGGTTTGCGGCGGAGGACGCGGGGCGACATGTCCCAAGAGGAAAGAAGCAGAAACAGGATCTAATTAAGAAGAGGGCGGACATGGGGAAGCTACGTCAAGAGTTGCAGGCCTTTGAGGAGGAGGATGCCGCTTACGCGGCTTGGATTTGCGACAAGGAGCGGCGTGAGTTGGATGAACAGAAACAGAAGGATGAGCATGACATGGAGGACGGCCCGGCCCCCTGCCCGGAATGGATGAAGCCTTGGGTTGGGGTGTCGCGAGGGAACCCGGACTACGAAGGGTTGCGACAATGGAAGATGGCAGGCGGAACGCTCCGAAATGGAACGCGGCAGAAGGCACCGGTGAAGGAGAGCATTGAAATTGGGCAGTTCTTGAAGATGAATGAGGAGGCGTTGAAGCCTGGTGTACGGCATCATGTGCACAATATTGTGTCCGTGGAGGTGCCGAAGGTAATACCGGTGAAGAACATGAAGACGACGCGGGGCACGAAGGTGAAGGATGAGAAGGTGGAGTACATCTTGGAGTTAATCCATGAACACGGACACGACGATTCTGAGAAGTTGTTGGTGTTGACATCGGTTGCCATGAACTCCCAAGGCATCCCGCTGTTGCAGCTGTACTTCGGCGAAGCTCTCGGGGCCATGGACGTCATCACGCACAACGCGGCGGAAGATAAGTTTTGTGTGGCGGCGGTCATCACGGATGTTCCGTGGGGCCATGTATGCGAGCAAGACCGGGTACAACACGAAGGTGGATTGGGATGCGTTCGCGGTGAAGGTGGACGAGCTGTGCGCGAACAACGATGGCATGTCTGAGGTTCATAAATACGCCGATCTGGGGAAGGTGGACGGAGACACCATTGTGTGTGCCTGAGGCGACAGTGAAGCCCTTCGAGCTTTGGAGGCGGGCTGGAAGGCGTTGAAGCATCCGGTATGATCAATGTAACACTTGTTGCTTTGAAGGCACCCTTTTATTTTTGCCTTTTTGTTACGTTTCTGAAAGGGAGGGAAAAGGGGGGAAGGATCACAGGTGTACAAGACAATGCCGGGGTACATCGTGACGGAGGGGAACCGCAACAACGCGACTTTCACGAACACGCCAAAGTCCTTGGGACACCAGTACACGACTTTTGCACGGAAGCTGGAGGCTCCGAAGTTGGACTTCAAGACCGGCATCCAAATCAGGGGGCAGCAATGTAAGGACCTTTCATTTGATTATTACCCGGTGAATTGTTGGACTGGAAACATTTTGCGTGCCCTAAGTTACCAAGAGGTGAAGGCTTTTGAGAAGGCCTTGGTTGCTTTGATTTATTTCTGTTTTTGGGATGAGTTGCTTTGATTTATTTCACATATAGTTCCGGTGAGCATTCCTTTCAGTGATCCACAATAGAACAAATATACTCATCCCAAATCCTGCGTCAGAGTATATTGAGCTAATTATTGTGTTAAGACCACTGAATAGGCACCTTACACCATATGGGTTCAAATATAGTTTACATGCACAGCAGGTATGCTTTTGTGCAATGTCTGATGCATTATTATATGAGATCATATATACCAGCTGCTATCGTGATCAAGCTGGTTTATGCATGACAGCTGCTAACGTGATCAAGCTGAATGCATAAATGTATGCACATGTCACAATGACATAGTTGCTCAGTATTATAATGCACATGTATTATAATGTACAGTAATCACTCAGTAATAAGAAAACCCGCCAATAAGAAAGTAGCCAGCTTTGTTGGGGGGGAGGGGGGTACCCGATTTGGTGAATATTGCTGGCTGGCTTTTTTGAGCTATGAAATATGGGGTGATAAGAAATATGGGCGCTGGCGCCATATTTCTTATTGGTGCGCCGCAGGCGGAATTTTTTCCAAAATGTCGCATTTTCACGGGTTTATCACTGAAAATTTAAGAAAATCGCTGGCTGATTGAAAAAAACATGACCCACTATTCTTACGATTTCAGTGAGTCAAGTGCGCGGGCGGGGGTATCCAAGCTGGCGAATATTGGGCCGGTCGGGTCCCAAATCTCCGGTTTTATTACCGAGTGATTATCTGTACATTCACGCATGCACTTAGTATATACTGAATGATTAGTATATACGGCAAGTGTGTGTGTGTGTGTGGTGCTGCAAGTATTATAATCACTGCACACCCAAATAATTGTACACACCAGGATATTGCTGCAGAGCATCCACTTATCTGTCATACTGAGTGTGTGTGAGTGTGTGTATAGCTACTCACATAGCATATCGTACACACTCATGATTGCAAGCTTGTATGTGAATCTGACAGTGAATGGATAATACTATCTCGGCAAGCATCACAGACTTGTATGGCATGCTGCATATTATACTGTCATCATGCGTCACCTGTTCATGATAATTCCAGCAGGTATGTACATATTCTGTCAAGGATAATCATGATGCGCGCAGACGAGTGATTATTGCAACTATTTGAAATGACGATATTTTGATGACACCATGCACACTGATCTCGTCATGAAAACTGCAAGGTAATCGTTCAGTGCGGTAGCGATTTATTGTGATTATCAAAGTCGCTATGGTGCGCGCTGCGAATAATGAGCACATCTCTGTCGCAATAGGAACGGCATATGATACAAATGCCATTTTTCGCACGGATCATATTCTGATGATGATTTATTCTTCCGCGTCTCAATATGTCGAATCTTGTACAATTGCGAATGATAACTGCGCATATGTGCGATCGGCATGCTGTATGCACACCTTCTCGCGCTGTTATCTCTGACGGTATGTACGCACAACTGCGATTACGACGATGTCTCCTCGCGCACTGTTTTCGCTGTTTATTATGCAACGGTCGATATTATACAGATATGTTGATATGTGCGACTGCGGCGCCTGTTAATATACGCGCTACGCAAACCTGCGCACACAAAATTCAATATCTACTGCTGCACTCACACTAGATGCGTCCTCGTTCGTCGCCTTGACGAGACGGAGAATACCAACTGTTAGGGCTTCGCTAGCAAGCGAATGGATATGATATAAAGTGAGGCTATTATTGAACGTTAATAGCTCACGCAGAGTACGAGTGGATATGAGTGGAGCGCTTCTCCAGAAGTGACTGCTGTAGCTCAACGCTACCTCATTTACGCAATGCCCCGTATCTCATAGATACCACCACTATTGGGTTGTGAACCCAAGGCATTGGTTGAACAATCAATATCGGCTGAACGAATAAGCCATATGATACTCGCATGCTTGTTCAGAACATGTTAGAAGCGAAGATGCGTTTTCTCCGAACACTTTCGGTTCTTCAAGACTTCATCTTGCGTTGTCATCTCGATGCCACAACCTGGCCTCTCGATGACAGGTGTCACTCAAGTCTCACCTTGAGTAAACGACAGATGGTATGCCTGTACATGTCATAGTCGACCGTACCGACGATTATAATATATGACATGACACGACATGACATGACATGACATGATATGACATGTCTGACATGTATGACATGTATGACATGTATGACACATATGCCATCGGTCATAACCCTGACAGGGGGGGATAAAAAAATCATCTGAGTGAAGAGAAGGAGTGGAGATGAAAATCATTCAGGGGAGGTTAGGAAGGACATGTTTGCTCTTTCAACGGCTTCTTCTTCTGTGATACCAGTAATTCGGCTAAGTGTGGTTCTGAGAGGGTCATGGTTCGCAACTTTTGGTGTGGTCATACTGTTCTCTAAGCTTTCAACGATTCAGCAAGCCAGAGCCCTCAGAGACAGTCTGGACCTCAAGCGTGTCGTCAACGAGCAATTATATGTAGTGATCCGGAGGGATGCCAATCTCACTCACATCCTACGAGATCAGATTGTATCACTCCGCTTGACAGGTTCAAACATGTCGGCCACACCTAGCAGTGCACTGCCTTTTTCAAATCGGTTCGTACTGACAAACACAACAAACCTCTCTTTGGACCTCACTTCAGAGGACATGCGATCGATCAAGATAACTTCCTGAAATCACTTCAAGTTGAGGAGCCGATGGTCAGAAAACTTGCTATCTCATCATTGAATGCAAAGATCGAGGAGTTCCCACATCTTCAAACAAACATTCCTCCCGCTCTCTAGAAGCTGCGAGAAAAGGACGCTGCCAAAAGATGAATCCTGCATTCAATATATTAATGACCTGTAGTAAATAGAAACCATTTTAGTTTTATTACCTACGCTCCCGACACCTCGAATCTCACCTGAGTATATTCTTAATAAGGTAACCTTAGTTTCCAATTGCTAGCCTTGACAATAGATATGCCAATTAGTGATTGCTTTGAATGTTTTCAAATGGCTGATAGAAAAGGCTAATATATATTATATATTAGATTGACGGAAGCACTAGCAGGGAGTGACACCACAATTCACTGCAGACTAAGATGAGATAATTGGGGTTTTATTATCACGGAACGGTGACAGGAGCAAGCTCACATGGCACCTCGGGTCAAGGGGTGATCAGGGAGAGTGTGACTGCCCCCCACCTTATGGGGGGCTGAAAGTCTCATCTCACATCAATGTCCCAACTATTTATCCTGCTTGTTATTGTTAATATGCCATTAAAGTTGGGATAATAACTAAGTTGTTCCTTTATTCAGTACTTTGATTTAACTAATAACAATACATTCCAATTATGCTTCCGAATTATATCCAACCTTTCCTTGAATATTAACAGTGTCAATATGGTTGGACAGACATAGCAATATCTTGATTCTATCAGTATCCCAATTAATGTGCTTATGTCCATTTCATTTTAATTACCAATGCCACTCGCTCTTCTAAACTTTTATTATTCAATACTTGTCAACATTCCTTATTGCGACACACGCGTTCAATCACAATTTGAGTTGTGTTCGATAACATTTTGACTTCAACTAGACTAACTAGATTTTCCCCCACCTGTACGTTCACGTACCCCCTATAAATTGAAAATTCAAAAAATTGTAAATACAAAATAGAAACATGACGCTTTTCTATTCTCAATTCTCAATGCTGTATGCTCAATTCGTCGATCTTGAATGAAATCGACATGATCGATCGTCTTCCAATCGATGTGGTACAAATGTCGTACAATTGATTTGCTTTACGCGCGCGCAACTCTGTCATTCGCAAGTTCGATTGTGATATTGCGAATTGTGATATATTTTGAGATCGCGCAAATGAAACTCGCATAAATCCGACTGTCTCAGATATACATATTTTTTTCCGCCAAGAGTTAACTGCCACGTGTCAACATCCCATCGACAAGCAAGTTGCGCGCGCGCGCCAGAAGATCCTCGAGAAGCGTTTCACAACCCTATACAACGAGGATAAATTGCCAAGTCCACTCTCAAAACCTTATTCATTCCACACTTTTTCACCTCCACAAGGCCTTTTCTCCGGTCTACATTATTGTCAAAATGCTTTCTGCGCGCAACTGCACCGCATTCACCAACCGTTTGGTTCATGTCCAAAAGGATGGAAGCCGCCAAGTCTCCAGGACCCAAGTGGTCACCAAGGCTGCTTTCGGGGAGAAGGAATATTCCTCATGGCGTTCAAAGCCCGCTGGATATGGTGAGCAAAGTGAACAAACGCAACTGCTCTCAGACTTATGTGCAAACATGTGTTTAGCATATACTTGCAGAGCTTGCGCTGATATGTCCACAGTATCGACCTCTCTCTCTCTCTCTCTGCAAAATCCTGTGTGAAATGGCCATCTCAAGATATCCCAAAATGGCTGCTCAGTAGCTTATCGTGGACTTCTGACTTGCATATTTACAGGCTATGGGCCGGACCGCGGTCTCTACCTTGGCCCGGGAACCACCGTCCCTGAATACTTGAAGGGCGAGTTCCCCGGAGACTACGGTTGGGACTCCGCGGGATTCTCTGCCGATCCCGAGACCTTCAAGAGGAACCGCGAGTTGGAAATCATCCATGGGCGGTGGGCCATGATGGGCGTCGTCGGCCTTGTTGCACCCGGTGTGTTCCCGGTCCAGCAAAGCACTCCTAAAACATCTGTTCCGTCGTCACGCAGCCTGGTTTTCTAAGGTTTACTTCTCGTGCTGGGCTGACTTGTGCAAGATTGGATGTCGCAGAATTTTCCTCTTCCGAATTCGCAAACCCTGACCAAGGAGTGTGGTTCAAGGCTGGGTCTGCCATCTTCTCCGATGAAGGCCTCGACTACGTTGGCAATCCTGGTTTCGTTCACGCACAGAGCATCCTGGCTGTGCTTGCCATTCAAGGTAAGACAGCTGTGTTGCTTTATGTCGGTTTGCTGCCAGCCTCGGCTTCGAATCTGACCTCTCCCACGAGACGTTCGTTTTAGATACACGTGCCACTTACCATCTGTTTGGGGGTGTGGTGGCAGTGGTTGTCATGGGACTTTGCGAGTCTTACCGCCTTAACGGCGGACCCCTTGGACAACCCAACGGAATTTATGCTGGTGGCTCTTTCGATCCACTGGGTCTGGCAGACGATCCCGAGGTCTTCGCCGAGCTGAAGGTGTGCATTCTGGAGAGCCGGTCACCTTAGGCAGTTTCGCAGAGATGTTTGGTTCGGTCTGCCTGCGAATGTGTAAGCAGGACGTTGACATCCGCGCGTGAAATTACTTACTTGCGAAAGCCTGGCTGGGGATCTGTGACTCTAGCTTTCGAAAACAGTCTTGGGCGCGTGAAATAACTCACTTGCGAAAGCCTGGCTGGTGATCTGTGACTCTGGCTTTCGAAAACACAGTCTTGGGTTATCAAGGGTACTTGGTAGGTTCGGGTGCGGAAATATCAGGAATATGACTTAAGTTGACTTTTGGCACGTATCAACACTGTTGCTGTTCCCTTTCTGCACGGCAGGACGTGACTTTTCTTCCCTGCCTTGTTCCTGCAGGTCAAGGAGGTCAAGAATGGCCGCTTAGCTATGACTGCCATGTTTGGCGCATACGTTCAAGCCATCGTGACCGGTGAGGGCCCAGTCAAGAACTGGACCGATCACCTTGCTGACCCCATCAACAACAACGGATTTGCCTATGCGATGAAGTTCGGCCCTGGTGCTCAGTAAGCGCTGACATTTTGTAATTTGATGTCACTGTACATAACATTCATTCACAACACATGTAGAAATAAATCTAGAAATAGTTGAAATAGAAACCACTTATTAATGAATTTATAATCGACTTATTTGTTCCACTGTAACTCTAGTCAAGGATGTGAGTCGCCATGTGCATTTAGCAGCAAAGCTGACGTACAGTTGGCAAATTTCATTTTCGTCCTCGAATGTGCCTCAAATCCTCTCTTGCTACTTGTGTACGCCTTTCTGTGAACATCGTATATTATCTACGAGGCTGTGCAGTAGTTCCATCGAGCGTTGATTGCCACGGAATCTGTGATAGTATATTTCATTTTACTGGACAAGATCAGTGATGTGCATAGACACTTAGTGCCCGCAGGAGGCACAACCCCCACCTCAAGCAATCACAAAGATTCCTCAATGTCGAATCAATCATGTTATGGAACATGCACCATGATTCAAACTCGAACAATTATGCCACGTGAGGAATTATTTGCATCGAAATTTACCCGCATCCACCCGATGGAATGTGGAGCTAGCCAAAAGAAGCTTGAGCACTGTCATACAAGCCACAAGAAACATCCGAGTGACGGACACCCCAAGCAAGGCTACCCGACTGCCAAAGCCAAAGCAAATAATGTGTTCATTGTATACTTCGTATATCTACGATGGGTATGTGTGTGCGTGCGTCCCCGCATTGGAATATTTCCATAACAGACCTGCGGTGCAAAGCTGGATGAGCTCCCAGCGACCCCACATTTTCGGCCGTGATTCGTGACTGTGATGGGTTCGCTTTGCGCTTGGTTTGGGATGTGTCGAAGTTAATGGTATCTTGCCACGGCGCCACCCACCTGTTCCCCGGCAGGTGAAAAAACTCCAAGGCAGTGGACATAAAGGATAAGCACACACACAGAGATCCTAGTTCCAAAAAATGTGGGGCCGTTGGGAATCCATCCAACATTGCATTGCGCCCATTCACCCACGGACATGCATATCGAATGTATGCATGTCCCAGGTGATTGGACTGGGCAGCACGCACATCATAAGGTGATGCCTTGACTGTGCTACCATAGCCAAGAAGAAAAAGTCAATGCCAGGAGACAAGGCCCCGTAGTGCTGATACAAGCGTCCCGTCTTTGCAGATATGTGGGAGATGGCTCTCTGTTACTTTCATGCAGGCTGGGTTCGTCGTCCGCTTCTTGCACGCGTGGCCCATGTGATACCGCTATCTTAGTAACCCATATCTCAGTGACCCTTACGACCACTATCTTAGTAACCCATATCTCAGTGACCCTTACGACCACTATCTTAGTAACGCATATCTCAGTGACCCTTATCTCATATTAGGCTCCCATTACGCAATATGAGTGTGGGTGGGCGCTTGCTATGTGAATGGCTGTGTGCATCTCGGCGAGGTACATCCTACGCCTAACACTTTGTCCGGTTCCTTTCAGATCCCTGTGAGTAACATGGCGCCGGCTGCATCAAATTGTGGATTACTGACGACAATGCGATGCCATCTGCTTGTCATTACCAGCGTGACACAAGTTGCCACTCCCGGCCTCCGGCGGTGTGCTATCTACTTGAGGGGCGGAGGGTGGTGATGCCACGTGTCTCCACTTCTGATATCTTGTTCCCTACGTTGCATTCGCCCCCAGAACTCTCAGCGCAGCGCCGATCAATCTTCCACCAAACCACATCTCGTGGTCACTGCATGCATCCGCACGGCGTCTGCAGTGGGGCGATCAGCGGACACGTGGCGCTTAGCGTACACGTGGCACTCAGCGGACACGTGGCGCTCAGCGGACACGTGGCGCTCAGCGGACACGTAGCACAGAAACTGTCAGAAACGCTGCACAAAGGGAACCAGGAGATGAGCAAGCGCGCATGCCTCGGATGCGGGCTCTGTCAGCTGTGCTCTGCCTCAGAACGAGGGCGGCCCGGCGGGAGCACCTGTGCGGTCACGCAGCACAACACTCACGACGTAGGCCGTGTTCGGCAACACATCGCCCAGCTGGGGGCACCCCTCGACGACTATCCTCACCGGGACATTTCCTTCGGTGTAATTGCGACCGTTAGCCACCTGCACGAGCCCCCTCCACAAGAGCGCTCCTGCGCCCTCTGAACGCTGCCCATTCACAAGGGGGGCTCCGACGGCCCGACTGCGAGCACCACTATGACTGCGAGCACCACTATGACTGCTGCTACCGTTGCTCCATCACCTTGCTGCCCACGTGTTCTTCGCCCCATTCGAGCCGCATGCTTCGAAATGCCGACGCCTTTCCATGTGTTCTGCGGGTCGCATACATTGAAATCTGCTACGCGCTTCGACGACGCCAGCCTGTCTATACAAAGCACCTCGAACGGTGACGTGGGCGATGCCATGGTGCCATCGTGTCACAGCACAGCACAGCGCGGAGGAATGGCGCAGCTCAGGAGAAATCCGGCACCTGCGAATCTGTGAGGTCGCCAGATCCGTCCAGCAGGCTCTGCGCGTTGTGGCTCACGCTTGACACAGAATACACTGCGCCTCGCCTCCCACCGTCCCCACCGGCGCCACCTGATCTCTACATTGCATGTTTCCCGATAAGCTGAGCCCTGAATTTCGATGCTCGAGAGCCATGGTGCGAGCGCGCGTGCAACAACAAGTGGCATGCAGACCGAAATCGGCGATACGTTGCATAGACCGCCGCCCCTCTCGTGGTCCTCATTCTGTGATGGAGCCTACTTGCCAGCTGCGGCCTTCGCCTTCGCTCTCTTCATCTAAGCCCTGCCGTCACTCTGATGACGATGAGTAGCGTGGACCAATCACCTATCAGCGCCTCGCTATCCGCCTTCACCTCCAACATGAAGGAGTCCTCTCTGATGTGATTGGGGTCAATGTAGGGGGTGTAGTCTAAAAATCTTGGGGCCTCTCCATCTGTTCGCCGCCACCACTGCGCCTCTGTGACCCCGCGCGGAGAGTATGCGGCACTGCGTGTGACAGGTTTGTGCTGAATGTACTGTAGCGGGCAACGTGCAACGTGGGGCGAAGCGGTTGTGACGGCGAACAGCGAAGCTTGGCCCGAACGCGGAAAGCTTGGCGGGCAGCGGAAAACGGCGAACAGCGGAAACGAGCGGGCAGCGAGAAACGGGCAGCGGAAACGGCTAGCAGCGGAAAGCTTGGCCAGGCGCCAGCGAAGGAACGGCGAGCAGCGGAAGCAGTGTGTGGTTCGCGAAGCGGCGAACAGCGGAAAAGCGTCTGGCGCGAGCTTGTGAACGGAAGCAGCGGGCAGCGGAAACGGCGAACAGCGGAAACGGCGGGCAGAGTGGAAAGCCACGAGACGGGAGGGTGTGAGGAGGGAGGATGAGAGGAGCCAGGGTGGGGATGGAATAGCGAGGATGGTGGGCGGAGTGCCTAGGGAAACTTAATAGTGCTGGGTAGGGAGAGAAGGAGTTCGGGAACAAGGAGGGGGGTAGAGTGATCAAGGTCAAGGAATGCGATCAAAGGTGAGAGGATGCTCGGATTAAAAGGGTGGATGGTGGGCGAGTTGATGAGCGCACACGTCGGGACACGCATGGACAAAGTGATGACCATCGAGGATGCGCCAGGTTAAGGGGGAACTAAGCACGATAGCCATCGAGGATGCG
>LGRX02017027.1:0-23382 GCA_001247695.2 Cymbomonas tetramitiformis | reverse complement strand
GGTGGTAATATACATCCATGGGGATGTGTTTGAGTTTGTATTAACGCCGTGGGTCGGTTGGCATCGAACTTCCGCTGTGGAGTTGGGGTGGCCTGAGGGGTTGCCCACAGGGGGGTGTGGGATTTAAGGCTGAGCGCTGAGTGGGAGGGTGGCGTGGGGCGGTTGGGTTAGGGATGAGCGGGAATGGCGGGATGGGGTCGTGGGTGGTAATATACATCCACGGGGGTGTGTTTGAGTTTGTATTAACGCCATGGGTCGGTTGGCATCGAACTCCTGCTGTGGAGGTGGGGTGGCCTGAGGGGTTGGCCACAGGGGGGTGTGGGATTTAAGGCTGAGCGCTGAGTGGGAGGGTGGCGTGGGGCGGTTGGGTTAGGGATGAGCGGGAATGGCGGGATGGGGTCGTGGGTGAAAAATTATTCCCCTTGGGGAAGCCCACGCCCTTGTTAGCAATATCGTCCCTAAGTTAAAACCTTGGCAGCCTAAGTCCGCAACACCAACACAAATTCTTCGAGATCACTCCTAACCCAATGTGTACATGCAAGGAAATTGGAAATGGGGTCCCCAGGAGGCCCCTATGTCGCCTTGAGCCATCACAATCTTCGACGATGGTTCCAAAAATCAACCGGAGCAGCATAGGGATAGCACAGACTGTCCGGCTAGTTTCTCTCATCACAGGAATCCCTGTTTTCCCCCAATCTGCGCCGCCATAAATGTCATCTCTATCGTCATCTGTCACGGTATTTTACTGACACCGTTGATTCTGCCATAATCGTTCCTAATAATATTACTATCGTTCACGATTCTGCCAGAGAGAGAACATTTATTGATTTTGCATTCTTCATCCACGATCTCAGATTCCCTATCATTATTTCTCCCAATATGGCGGTAATCTGAATCGGATCCCCCTTCCGTAGGGGTAATTGGCAGTCTATCGTGCCCCCTGGCACATATGAAGCGTCGTAGAGCGGGTTTTGATACAGTCATCACCAGTAATTAAATGGGAGATTTGCTGAAAAGAATTTGCGGTCGCGACGCCATAGATTTGATATGGTACCCGCATCACCGTAGATTTGATAAAACTCTTACCATACACCGTAGACTTGAATAATCGTCAAACTCGAATAATCTACTTACTTTAGGTATCTTATGGTGCGCGTGATTGATATCCAACTTATATTGGCCTTTGTCCGTAATTCTCCCGTTACTTGGCCAAATTATTTCTTGAGCAAGTTTTATTTCCGCAGAGTCAGTCGAGGGTATACCTCATACGTGGACGAGAAACCGCATACGTGGCGTGCTCATATAGCAGACATGTAAGCTTGATTATGCTGACACTATCCGCGCAGATCATGTGATTTTACGGTCATACCATGCAGAAAATAACAGACGAAGTCGCCGACACATGTATGCATGCATAGTTTAATAACGATTCATATGTAAAATTGGTTTGCAGCATAACACATATAATATGCAGACTAGTTGAAGTGGGCATGAATTATCGATGCCAATGCAGCAATACATTGCCGGCGCCATGCATACGAGTATCACGGCAAATGCACGTTCGTTGCGATTAATATTTGATGATCAAAGCCGCACCAGAATGTCCATATCATTGCGCATTGCCAAGCTTCTACCGCGGTCTCTATTATATACATTGGTACGTAGTGCATAATTATATCTGGTCTCAACACCAATATCTGGGCAAAGCAGCGAGCATAATATCGGATGCATGGTTGTATACACGGCTACGCACTGAATGCGTTATAGTTGCATCCAGCGTGACTGTCGTATAGCCGCATCTTACTTCACTGCTCAATATATCTAATTACACACACATACACTCACATATTCTGCATACACCTTGTTGTGCAGCGATCGGATACACACACACACACACACATATATTGATATTATGTAAGGCTGTAACGTGGCAACCATACACATGGTATTGGTAACGTGAAGACAATTCTACGAACGTTAATATATCATCGTCACCGCGGCTTGACGCACGCTCACCCTACTGTGTGATACTGCAGTCTCTCGATGTCTAACATACCGAAAATGTGCTAAGAGGTCACTGTGGGGATAGGTGCGATACTCAGTTTCACGGCACGCCAATCTTAGTGCCAGTAGCAGTGAGATGGGTATATCTACAGGGCATATGCTTCTCTTCTGTCTTCCTGGTGCGCACCAGCCCGATCTGCCTGTCCGGTGTGCGTCGGATTATAGAATATAGTTGGATGCAAGCGTGCACAAGGTTAGTTACGGACATGTTCGGTACAATTATATATTAGATATGAGACGCACGTTCGCAACTGCACAACAAGGTGTATTCAGAATATATATATGTCAAATATATCTTTGTTTATAGTTGCCGTCATTTATGATCCCAACAAAAGACGAGTGGGATCGATATCACGATTGCTGTCATGATGCTGCGGAATGTATAAGAATGATCATCTACGCTCAATTACCCACACATACAGTAAGTTTGAACGGCTGCGACCGTAGTGTACAAAAAGGCATTTAAGGCATGTTCTGCGACACCTATGTAAACAACACTGATACACATTTAATTACAGGCTGTCGCGGTACTCTGGATGCTGCGCATCGTCGAGATCCACACGATGCTGAACAAAGCCCACCCGTGGACGAGCGATCAGCCTACTATCGCCATAACACCACAAGATGGGACATCGGCATGGTGGTCGCCGCACGACTCCTGGTCGATGGCGCCATCTTCCTCACAGCAGTCATCGATAAGTGATAAGCATGGTCATTTTGGTCATGCCGATCAGGATCAGTCTTCTACTATATCGTCAAATCTGCGCAGCCGTTGTGACAAAGGACTCGTGAATGGGGAAAATGCTTCCGCTGTGTCAACTGGAAGTGCGATGGATGAAGGCAACATCTCGATGAACCATCACCAATGTCGAGAAGAGGTACGCAAAGTACATCAAGGCATCATTTGCGCGGAATAAGGAAATCCTCAAAAATGTTTCAAGCAGTCAATGGCCCCGTTGACTGCTTCCATAATATCTACATTTATATAACTTCGATGCTAAAATTGACGGCCAGATATCTCCGTAACAGTATCGTATATGTACAATCATACATACAAGTGGTCCGTCGACGGGCCCGTCGACCGCTTTAAATGTGTTGGCAGGATGTCTCTTCGCACGAATACTGCATTTTCTGCACCTCTGAAGTATATATGTATACACACCCTTGAATGTGTTTCCGCACAGTCACTGCATCTACTCATTGTAAAGTTGCATCGGCCCTGAAAGACGCCTCCGGGACACCCATACACACACTCTCTCTAAAAGATGATATATCTCTAAGCGGCACGAAGGTTGCCAGCCAAAGCTAGCCCTCCACACTCTAGTATATATAAGATAAACATGTATAAATACGGCAGCATGGCTTTGCCAATAAGATGCCACCACACACCACGCATGCATGTACCACACACCGCACATTACACACCACTTACTACGCACCACACACCGCACACGCAAACGAAAGAGAAAATCAAAATAGACCCTTTTCGGGGTGTGGGGCTTATTAGAATCCCCACGACTCTAATACAAGTACCACGCACACACCACACACCGAGTGATGATGTCAGCATGAATGTCAGGCCTGCTGAATTGACCCCTCGTAACTGCAACACGCTGGGAATTCTCAGCAAACCCTAAAAACTGATAATGTGGTTTACCACGAGAATGCACATTTGCAGTTGGTAAATTGGGCATTGTAATATTTGTGGATGCACCCATTGTGTATGATGACAGGTTGATCAATTGAATACCAATTATACTGATGCTGTTACACTGCATATCGCTCACATGCCGGCATTTTCTATGCTGAATCCGTGTATAATGCCGTCTGACTCTGACTTGAAAAAGTACTCAACGAGCAAGCCCGAAACATCGGTTTGGCATCCCGCTAGTTACTAGTATGGGGTGTGTAACACCCATAATAGGGTTTATTATGTAAGGCATGCAACAACAAAAATCCATTATTGCCTTGGGGATACCCTACATAGGGGGTACGATACCCCCGGATGCCCCAAAGTCAACATCTTGGTGTGTGTTGATTTTCTTTTTAGTACAAAAGGTAGTTGTCCCAAAACCAACTCTATTGATCTAGCATAGCAGTGTCATTATAGTGTGTGGGTGTGTGTGTTTGTTCCCACCCTTCCTGGGCCAAAATTTGGGCCCTTGAGCATGGAATCCATATCAAAGCCCCATGGGGTTACAATGGGCCTGGCAGTTGAGGGGGGGCAAATCGGTCGATTTGACACGCGGAAACACGTGAGATTCCAGCATAGGAGTTGAGCATGGGGAAACATTTCTTAGGTATGGGAAAACAGCGAATTCCGAATTTTTGGTCTATCACGCTATTATCAACAGTTTACGGGCAAGTGCGGGGTGATAGCCATGCATGCCATCGATTAGAGGTTTTCGTTCATGTCCATCCTACGATGTTTCACGGTGTGAGGGGGTCAATATCACCGAAATCGCGAACTGTAAATGATGGGTATGCATATTTCCCATGCTCGAAACACTGGGAAGTCATGTTTGGGCTGCCTATTTATTTATATTTTGCTTGCCAGATGCCTTTTTTTATCGTCCTCCGCCTGCGGTGATTCATTCTGATGAGTATTCCATTAGCAACCTACAATAGTACTACATCCGCACCCAACGGCGCCCATTAACGGTAATCCAGCCAAAGGACAACATTTACAGGGAAATTCTAGAATAATATAACCATTGTAAGCGAATGTCCGACTCTCCAAATGGCCTTGATGTGAGAAGGTAATGTTTTGGGTTGTCTGAGTTCTGTAGCCCAAAAGCGTGATGCTGCTAGGGTCCGAGGCAGGGGGGAAGCCCCCGCGACCAAAAATGCTGGATGGGTGACGGATTTTCACCTACTAAACCATGGACAATGCTGCTAAGGGAGGGGCCCGATCCGCCGATACTAAATTCAACGGTTAGGGGCATGGAGCGGGGTGGGAGGGGGCGGGAAGGGGGACTGAACTGCGTTGCCACGCCCGGTGGCTACAACTTACAATATGTGCATGCCCGGCCAGTGCCTTACGGGAGCGGCCGCATCAAAACAGATAGGCTCACAACATTCCAAGGGTACGAGAACTTTGCTGGGGGTGCTGGGGGGGAGATATGATGGCAGTGTCAACAACGGAGCTTACCCGGCGTCGGATTCTGATGAAGGCATCTGGCTCCATCGGAACCGGAGGCTAGGATCTTTACGATCCCTCGTTGGAGAGAGTTCATAATGGGCGGAACCTAAACACTGCATGTGGGTGCACATGCACATTCTAGAGCATTGAATACATCAAAGCTTTATCCAAGTAGTGCACGAGACTCAACGCGAGGCCTGATTTATGAGGTATTTGGCTATGAACATCAAGGTATTGTTTACGCTTGGGGTCTTTTGCCCAAAGGTTCAAGTCGATTGTGGGTGCATTGTCTCACTAATGCCGAGTTCCAAGCAGGGAACAAAACTAGTCTGACACTATGCCAAAACAATTGATTATTATGTTTATATAGCATAGAGTTTTAAATTGTGGTTCTCTTGTATTCACTGAGACTATTCGTATCTTAATTTAAACATAGTTTTATAGGGCGGAGTGATGGTATTGACTGAATAGTCAATTGATTTTGTTAGCGATCTATTTCCGGTTGAATTCTCAAGCGATCGGGTTCCGAGTCCAAAATCCTAAGTCAACGCCAAATTTGAGCTTTTATTCATCAAAGTCCACCAAGCGTAAACAACACCTTGCCATGCATGGTGTGTCGTGAAGTTCGGATCTTTTGATCCTCAATGAATATCTATTGCGACATAAACGGTTTGAAGACCATCATGGGCCACCAATCATGAAGATCGATAATGCTTTTGAGTCATCAAAATCCATTGACAGGAAAACCACAACTTCGCGGTAGCGTCCCTTGGTACAAAATGGCGACCGGTGGTTGTACAGTAACCACCAGCGATGGCACAAAGTGATGACTGGTGGTGCTCCTGGTTCAGTAACAACCAACCGTTGTACAAGATGACGACCGGTGGTTTGTAAAATGACATTATGCATCCGGGGGGAAATCATATTGATGAATCAACGTCGTTTGTCGTTGAGAGTTGGCAAACGTCCTACGACGTCGCGATTGCGGCATTGCACGACACTGTGCCACTCACATGGCAACGTCTTTCCATTGGGAGACGTTGGACCGATGCGGTTGTCGTGCAACATTGGACAGCAACGGCCCATCGGATAACAGGCAGTAGCGTGTGACGTTATTGCACCACGTGTGTGCTGGACAATGTTTTGTATATTCTCTATTCGTCGAAAGTATTTCCAGAAATACTACGGGGCCTTGTAGTATTTCCCACAATACTTCGAGGAAATCGCCTTATAAAAAATACGAAAATACATAAATGGTCGGATTCATATATTTTGGGTTGTTCTAATTACTTTAAGACTGAATCTTATCCGAAATTCGTCAGCAATGATTGTCGACTGAATGATACTTTAACTTAGAAGGGCGTGGTGAACGTTATTATTTCCAAAACCGTTCCGTAAGCGTACCACCAGTGTCCCAAGTGCTGGTCAGTGTGCATGCTTTAATATATGATATAATATTAGATTAAGCTTATCGACTACTACTTGTTCTACGACAAGACTCGAGTGCACGACATAAGGATTGAGGTGTGCCCACTTTTCACTTATCTTGAGATTGTGAGAGACATAATCAATCCTGCATCTGATCGGAATATTATATAGTTTTCTTCCCTTCGCGGTGGTTGATACCGTCCTGAAGTCTTCCAGGGCCCGCTGTTTTAGCGGGTGCCTCTGTATTACACAACGTGATCTCTTACACGCGGTGTGGCAGAGAGTATACAAAAAAAATATATATATATTTTGGGTTGTTAAATATGACCTATTAATCATCAGAAAAAATCTGGTTCAGCGATATCGATCGATCTCGATGTCGCGCGCGCCGCTCGATGGACGTTGGGTGAGTACTAGTTTTCTCGTATATTTGTCGAGTAGTAGGTTCTACAAGTAGCGTGCTAGTAATCACCCCAACGGGCACCCTAGCGTCCTATATCGCACGAACATGATTCAATATGATATTTCGGACTACGAGAACTACCCACCGGACATTTTGTGATATTTGAGGTGCACGGTTGAGTGTCGAGAAGGTGCCAGAACCTGGCAGACAGCGTACCAATACGTGTACACAAGTAGCATGCTAGGAATCGCCCCAATGGGCACCCTAGCGTCCTATATCGCACGAACATGATTCAATATGCTATTTCGGACTACAAGAAGCACCCATTGGGTATTTTGCGATACTCGAGGTGCATGGTTGAGTGTTGAGAAGGTGCCAGAACCTGGCAGACAACGTACTAGTACGGTTATACACAAGTAGCATGCTAGGAATCATCCCAATGGGTACCCTAGTGTCCCATATCGCACGAATATGATTCAATATGCTGTTTCGGACTACGAGAACTACCCACCGGGCATTTTGTGAGATTTGAGGTGCCATGGTTGAGTGTTGAGAAGGTGCCAGGACCTGGCAGACAGCGTACACGTACGTCTACACAAGTAGCATGCCAGGAATGATCCCAATGGACACAATATCGCCCTATATTGCACGACCATGCTTCAATATGATATTTTGAGGTGAAAATCCAAGATATTGTGCAAAAGAATACGCACATTGTATGCGTGTGTGTGTCTCAAAGCTAGTATTGTGGGAACTACTAGCATTTCAGGATATTCTGAGCATTCCACGGCGTCCATTATTATCACAAATGCTCTAAACAGCTCGGCATTTCTCGACGAAAGTGTCTTCGGAGGAATGAAAATTTGAATACCGCACTTTCAAGGGGTATGTGGTGTTTTACGACACTATACGCAAGCCTATGCCTTCAAAAAACTGCCTGTGTGGGTATTCGTGATAATGGCCATGATGTCATTCGACATCGTAGGAATCGAAAATGAGGTGTATAAGGTGTATCGCCGCTATCGTGGGGCCATGAACGCCATAAATGCCGATATCATAACTTCATTTAAGGTCTTCGACATATTTTGATAAGGGCGCGGGCGTGATTCGTGAGACGTGTCATGAGTCGAGGGAGCAAATCCACGTAGTATTTCCCACAATACTAGCGTAAATACGTGCCGCTTGCCAGAATATCCATCATACATTATCAAACAAACAAAAATTTTAGACTTTAGTATCATGTATGCAAGATATATTCACCCCTTGTCGCATAGATAAGTGAAAGACATGTGTACATGCGTCTAAAGTTGAAAACCCTATGTTTTGCGCCCGAGGTCGAAATCCGGCTTGATTCAATGCACTTTGGGTGTCACCATAAAGGGCTCGCGCGATGGTACTTGCCACGCCCAAACCCCCACACCCAATTCACAGTTTCTCAATTGAACCTATGCCTTAAAAAAACACTAAGTGCGCGATCGCCAATCGACCATTAAGTGCTCCTCAAGTGGGCCACTTTGAGGGCCAAAATCGTAGTATTTCTGGCAATACTACGCGTCGACGAATAGAGAATATGCATGGTGCGAATTGAATTATTATTGATTTTGTTGATTTTATTGATGATGTGCTAGGGAACACTGGCCATGTCAAGCCATTCGATTGGTATATTGTATTTATGCCCAGTGGGGCAGTGAGATGGAAATGGGCTCGGAAGGGGACTCCCGAGCCATTGACTGCGTACTATGGGGAGCGAAAGCCTGGGCTCGATTATAGCTGGCAACATATTATCGTCCACCCTTCTGGAGCGCTACGCCGTTGGGAGCGTAAGAGGGGCGGTGGCTGGTTTCTGGAAGACGCCACTCGAGCGAAGGAGCCTGTAGCGCCATTTTCATTACCGCTCAGTAATGCGTTCTGGGAACAGGCGAGGGTGACTGGCGAGTATGAGTATCGCGGAATTCCATACACTGGGCCTAAGAATGCGACGCCTACGAACAGTGACGATTTGGGTGCAGGTGCTGTGACCTGGAGTAAGGAGAAGCTGCCAGATTCGGATGACAATGATGACGCGGGTGTCACGGACAGTAATCATGACATGGATACTGCCAGTCCGAAATGGGTGCCTGACTCGCCTGAATATGATGACACCGAGGATGACGTCAGCAAGTTCGATGACTTGGTAGCTGACGATGCTGAGGAACAGGTTGAAGCTCGAAGGTTGAAGAGACTGGGACTGCAGCCGATCATGGATGATAAGGGTGAACTTATCTGGGTGCCAAAGGGCACCTCCCCGACCTCACCCGTTCAGCCAGAGGATCCGCCTATCACCGAGCAGAAGTCTGAGGCCATATCTGAGGATGCTCCAGCCTCTGTGGTGGAGACTGTTCAAGTACAACCGAAGGAACCATCTGGGCCAGATACTGGATTGACTTCAATGAGTGAAAATAATGCTGGGGTATCCGAAGTGACGAAGAGGCAACCCAGGAAATATCCTGCCTGTTGGACAGCTGAGCACATAGCTTAGGGCTGTTCCATTAATTGTCGCAAGGGGGGTTAGGATTTTCGTTTTTGTCCGCTGGGGGTGGGGTCGAGAGATGCTGCTGTCACTGGGGAGAGGTGTTTTGTCCGCTGGGGGAGGGGGTCAAGGGGCATGTCCTAACCCCCCTTGCGACAATAAATGGAACAGCCCTTATTTGGAAGGTACCCGAGGCAACGACAGTGATGATGAAGAAGTGCAGGACGTGGCTCCTCGCATGAAGAAGGCAAAGGCCAACAAGGGACAATGAAATCAAATGTCTTGATTAGGATTGTCCAAATGCAAATTCTCTGATTAGGATTTGTATAGGTGGCAGATGATGATATGGCAGCCGACATGGGACAGATCGATCAGAGATATGAAATGCGCGCCTTGAAAGTATAAGACATGAATTCTTGCCCAGTGGAGGCTGTTCTAGCTTAAAGTAATTATTTGGAGGAGCTGTTGCTCAACCTGTTAAAATACTGGTCAATCTTTCCTGCCATAAAGATATTGCAATTGCTTAATTGTAGCCTTGTTCAGATGAATCCGATTGGGATGCTTGGGAGGTTAGTAACCAGCAGAATGATGTAAGCTGTGTCACAAAAAACACCACTAAGATTGAGGACCACATGAAACTTCATCATCATGCTGAACATGATTATACCAAGAGCACACCACCGTTGAGTCTCACTCGGATACAAGATAAGCTGAAATTCCTCAGGTATTCAAATACGTGCATGTTGCTAGCCCACTGTGTTCCCCATAGCTAGTTCCCCATAGCTAGTGCGAGCACACTCAGCCATTGTTATAGTCAAACACGCCAATATGCAGAGGTATCTTATGCTACTATACTTACATAAGTGAGTATATGTAAGTACTCATATACTAACGCACTATAATACAGCTCCATTCGTCATGCATGCAGAGTGGATCGTTGCATACCATTACATTCCATCAGTGCATCCCGCCGCATCGCGCACGGGCTCACAACGCGCAAAACCGGGACACCTACTAAGCCGGCCCTGCCAGAATTCAGGACAGTATCAGCCACCACGAGCGGGTGGAATAAATGCATATAATCAGCTCACTATATAGGATGAGATAGTGGACAGTGGTCCGATCAGTTCCACAAGAGTGACAAGTGGGTGTACCTCAAAGCTTTTGAGCTACACTGTCTTGTTGTACTAGGAGTGCACCACGTCCCTGTGCATATAATATTATATACATTACGACAGCATGCAAGTCTGTTCAGGACTTGGGACTCTGCAGGTCTTGTTGCACACCAACACACACACACACACAGAGAGAGAGAGAGAGAGAGAGAGAGAGGCTCAGGGAGCAGAGGGGTGGTCTTGCGCGTGGGCTTGGTGGTGGAGATATGGCTCGCGCAGCTCGGGGGGCAGGGATGAACCGGCTTCAGGCACAAGGCGGCGGTGCGCTGGCGGTGCAGATGCAGAGGGGCTCGGGTGGCTCAGCGAGGCTTAGGGGGTTCCATTCTTCATTAGTGAGCTCCGGAGAATCCGGATGAGTGTCCCGAAGTGTGTGCTGAATCCTTTGATCCCCGGCGTGGGTACATATTGCAGTCTCCTGTGGCTTCGGGGTGCCAAAGGATTCGCAAGGATAAGCATACACACATACAGAGTGACTATAAGGCGTGCGTTGGTAAGTGCGTTGTGGTACACCCGGGTTGATTTTTAATAGAGTGACTATGCATATTGTATACACCCTGTCACGCCGCGCACGGGAACACAACGCGCAAAGCAGGGACATCCAAAAAAAAGGGGCCCTATAAAACTTCGGGACGGTATCATCCACCGCGGGGGGATGAACTTATGTCAACTCAATATATAGAGCAACACAGCGATCCGGACACTTCCACAGAAATGATGTGACACGTGGGCACACCTTGAGCAGCCTCGGAGTTACACTTGTAGGTCGTACACGAAGTACACCACGGCGCCCTTACGAGCAGATGATAATACATGCCGTGCATGCATCATATGCTAGTCACGCGATGATGTGCCGCATTCCACAAGTCTCGCAGGCCCCGTCGCGCCGGGATAAGCATCGTGTTTGTCACGGTCTGGGTGATCCTGGATGCCTCTAATATACGGTGTCATGTCAATACATTTGTATTCGATGCGGTGGTGTTTTTAGAGTATGGAGCGGATGGAATTTTTGCCAAAAGCACCAGTTTCACAAATGTGCCGTTTTCACGGTATATGGTACCGTGGTAAGTGCGGGTGATTCGTTACATGTTCCATAACTCCTATAAAGTGATTTTGATCTATGAAATACATGATTGCATGATATATACAACGATATATCGGTGATATACAAGCCAAAAAACACGTTTTCCAGGAATCGAAAGTGTCAAAAATCAGTTCTCACAACCGCTTATTCGAGTATTAGGTCGCCCCTCGTCCATAAAACAATCGCTCTTACTAATGCCTTGAAATTAGTAATGGTGGCTGCAATTAAACGCACCGATACATCGAAATATTCAAGGAATAAGGTGAAAAAAACATCAACAAACAACGAAAAACATCATTTGTCAAATGTTTTCCATACTTAAGGCCATATTGTGTGTTTTCGGGGGAAATCGACTGTTGGGAAAGTAAGTATTGCCCATATGAGGTGCATGGTCATTTTATATGATAGTGGTCACCAAACCAACAAATCCTCGTCGATGAATGGCATCCACACCTCGATTTTGCACACTTTAAGATACCTTTGACCCAAATTTCATGCCTAGAAATAAGCAACTTTGGGGATTTTGCTGCAACAAAATTGCCCTTGGGTGAGATATATATGTTACTGCACAGGCCCGCCGCGAGCATATGTTGGCGCATTTTAGCACAGGCGCGCCTGTGCCGAAATCGCCAGCACAAGCGCGCCTGTGCTGAATCGACCGACCCCCTCGTAGCATGAGCCCGCCGCTGGCATATGCCAGCGGGTGTTTTTAGCATGAGCCCGCCTTTGCTAACCAGCCTAGCACAGGTCCCCCATGGGAGGCTTTAGAGGGTCTGTGGGGATGTTAAGCGGTGTTTGGTGATGTAATGGGTTGCTTGAGGGTCCTGTGGGGGGTTTGCGGATGTTTTAGGGTTTAAGAGTTTAAGAGTTTTGAATTGAGGAATGTAGGGTTTTGAATTGACATTTAGGGTTTTATGGGGGTAGGTGGGTGGGTGGGGGGCATGGTTTGGGGGGTGATTGGGAGTGGTTTGGGGGTAATTGGGGATGGTTTGGGGTATTTGGGGGTGGTTTGGGGGTAAAGGGGGTCTTGGGGATGGTTTGGGGGTAAATGGGGGTCTTGGGGGATGGTTTGGGGGTAAAAATGGGGGTCTTGGGGGATGGTTTGGGGGTAATGGGGGATGGTTTGGGGGTAATGGGGGGGATGGTTTGGGGGTGGGGGTAAAGGGGGTGGGGGATGGTTTGGGGGTAAAGGGGGTCTTGGGGATGGTTTGGGGGTAAGGGGTCTTGAGGGATGGTTTGGGGGTAATGGGGATGATTTGGGGGGTAATGGGGATGGTTTGGGGGTAATGGGGATGGTTTGGGGGTAATGGGGGTGGTTCGAGGGTTAATGGGGTGTCGCGAACTTGTGCACAACGTGTTCCTATAAAGCACGACCATCTAGTCCCTACTACTATATAGTCTCACTCATTGTCAGTACCTCTAGGGTACAAGCTCAGCACTGCATATATTGGCTTATGGTATTGCACAGCCAGTATAACAACTGTCTCTTCACAAAGTTCAATTTTTTTTTGATAAATATGCTTAGCTTCACCTATGCAAGCTCTTTTTCTCAACATGTAAAAGACTACAGGATGCAGTTCTGACGCTAGTCGTTAAGTGCAACTTCAAGAAAAACGCAGCTTCACATATAAGAGAATATCATAAACCATAAATTACTGTATCATATAACACTGCTGTTTTCGCGGTCTGAGCAAGAACTCTCTTCAAGAACTCACTGTTACGAAGGCAAAACAAAAATGAGCGTCTGCTCTAACTTGGCAACGCCGCCCTATATGCTACAGTCGCTATCTCCAGACACAATGTAACACCCAACCGTACTTCCATACCTCGTCACTAGCTATCTCGCTGTTATGACTACTTGCTATATCGCTCTCGCGTATTGTGCTGCGCGCGTCATATGTTCGTCACAGGGACTACTGTCCCAGGTGTCACAACCCGGCTGTGGTACACGACAAGCCGTGGTTTGTGACAGCTGTCGCGAACTTGTGCACAACATGTTCCTATAAAGCATGACTATCTAGTCCCTACTACTATATAGTCTTACTCATTGTCAGTACCTCTAGGGTACAAGCTAAGCACTGCATATATTGTCTTATGGTACTCACGGCCCAACCTCACTGCCCGGTGCGGACCCACGTCAGCAGGCAGCAATATTGTGTCCGCTCCCAGTTTCTCCTTCAGCTGCAGTTCCATGGCAGCCATTCTCTCCACGATGGATATGCCCACCTCGGCGGAGGCTGCCACCACTGCTGTCCCCAGGCACTTGGGACATTGCCAGTCTCCTTCGGGCACTTTGTTCAGCGCTGGCTCCAGACACCAAGTGTGATAACCACGATTACACGTGTCGCATAACAACATAGATACCTCGCCATCCGTCCTCATGCACTTCTCACACGCAAGATGTTTGCTGGGAATGGCTGCGTTGCAGTCGTATTGGTCCTTCACCTGCAAGTGGCATGGTGCAATGCTTTGCACCGTGCTCTTTTCTCGAAGCTTAGTGCTGTCTTCCAGCACCAGCACCCCGTCCTTCTGCACCTTGACCAGCTTCAGAATGGCTGGTTTGGTGGCCACCTCCATGCCAGAGCGTGGTTGTTGTCGTATATACACGAAGTCGCCCGCCTTGAACTGATGCGGCTTCGGCTCGTAGCTGCCACTCCTCCTGTGCTCATACAAAAGGGTACCACGGTGTTGAGCGATCTCCAGGTTGCATCCTGTGTGCACCATGAGCTTCTTCACGATAGTCGCTCGCTGCAGCAAATCCTTAGCCAGGGTTCGCTCGTCCTGTTTCTCAAAGTCCAGCTCCGGTCGCGCACGAAGGTCTGGTGGAACGGCAGCCTCCTGTGCGAACAGCAGCGTGAAAGGTGCAACTCCAGTCGACTGCTGCTTGGTTGCGTTGTAGCCGAGTACAAGTGACCATCGCAACTCATCCCACTCGAAGTCCAGGCCCTTGTCGAGAGCCATCTTCTTGAAGCAGAACTTGATGGTGCGCACCACCCACTCGGTCAAGCCATTGCTCTCTGGGGAACCTGGTGAGGTGACTCTTCGGTCAATGAGGCACTGCCTGCACAGTGTGGCGAAGTCGCCCTCAAATTCGGTACCCCCATCCACGAGGCATTTCGCTGGCGCCCCAAATACTGACAGGAAGTGGTTGCGAAACGCGTTGGCGATGGTGGAGGCTTCCTTGTTGGGAATCGGAACGCACACGATGAAACGCGTGTAATGCTCTGTCATGACCAAGACGCGCTGGTTCCCAGCCTTTGTGACGCGTTTCGTAGGCCAGGCCAAGTCCAGGGACCAGCGATACATGAAGGACTTGATCTCCAGCGGCGTGAGCATCGCCTCCTCCCGAGCGTAGTGAGTCTTCACCCTCTGGCAAGTTTCACACTGCGTAACCACTGCCCTGACATCCTGCTTCATGCCCACCCAATAATGGCGTTGCCACAACAGATTCAATGTCCGCCTGATGCCCCAGTGGCCAGTCCTCTCGTGGTACTCACGCACAAGCTGAAGCCTGTCACCGGGCTTGGGTACCAGAAGCTCCTTGCCGCTGATGGTGACCATGTATAGCTCGCCCATGAGCCCATCCCATCGGTGACGAGCCGCCCTCTTCCTGACTCTATGGTACTCCTCCTTGGGGACTTCCACTGAGCCTCCGGCCTTTATCCACGCGAGACATAGCTCATCCTCGTGTATGTCAGGGTACTTCTCCCGGAGTGTCTCTTGCTGGGTCACGTTGGCCATCATGGCGACCAGTCTCGTCGTGTCTGGCAGCCTAGGCAACCTCATCTCTTTCTCCTTCGCCGCTGGTGCCCACTCGGGCGCTGAGTTCACTTCCACCGGTTTGTCCCCAGGCCTCAGGAAGGCTTGACGGTGCCGTGCCTTGTAACCCGCGACCTCCATGGAGGCGAGCTTCCATTGTCGGCGACGTGCTGGGACTGCGTCCGCTGTGCCCAGTCCTTGCGTACCTTTCTGCCCCTGACTGCACATGTGCTGCAGTCGCTGCTCCCAATCCTGGTGACTAAGGCGTCGGGCGACTTGTTGAGTGTAGTCGTTGGACCTGGTGACCCACTCCGCTAGCTGTGCTTGCACCGGCTCCGGTGCCAATTCTGAGGCGGTTGTTGCCATAGCAGACCCCACAATGGGTATGGCAGCTAATGCGCCATGCTCCTCTTCCTCGCTTTCCTGGCTCTTCGGCAGTTTGGTCGTACTGACCTCCGCAACCGCGTACAGTAGCTCCATAGCTCTGCGATCCATGGCGAGGCCAAGTATCCCGGCCAGCTCTTCATCACTCATGCCCTGAGTCATGCGCAACTCACTCGCGCTGTACCCCATGGCAATGGCCTTCTCGTCCAGGTTGACCTCTCTGGTCTCTCCTTCCTCCTTGACGTCATCTCTCCTCACCACCGTACCTGCACGTGGGGCACGAAAGGCTCGGGAGTTCTGCGTCGCCAGGATGGTTGGCAGTACTCGCATGGGTTCTCCCACCACGTTGGCGATGTAATGGGGCTTCCTGTCCCCAGTGACTACTTTGCGCGGCTTCCAGCCTCGCTGTAGGATGTCACTCACGTATCTGTCTGATGGCCTGTCCACCACCTCCATTACCAGGTTGAACCGGTGGTTCTGGAACAGGTTGCTCCAATATGCTCGTAGGCGATGCGCATATGATCCTGCGCGCGCTGCGTCAAAGGATACCGGCTGGCCCACCACACTGTTGATGATAGGGAACACCTCCTTCCTGATCTTCGTGTTCTCTCGGTGCGACAGTGGGGAGACATTCTCCAACACATACGCTGGCGGTCGCTGAGGCTGCAGCTGTTGCAGCGTCGAAAGGATTCGCACTGCCTGGTAGAACAGCCTGCTGTGCTTGCCCTCCAAACCCGCCAGCTTGCCCGCTGGTGATAGGTCCTGACACGGGTAGCCACATGCCATGACCCACTGGTCTCCCTTCAATGCTCCTGCATGGACGAGGTCATCGAGGCTGGTCGGTGTCCTCGATGTTGCTGGGCAACTGCTCTAGGTGAAAATCCCCTGCGTGAAACAGGTCAGGATGTCGGCGACTGAGTGCCATGCACCTTGCCCTTGCTACCGCCTGACTGGGCACTGAGATGTCCTGGTAGAGGTACTTGTTGACCTTGACGCCGCAGCGCAAGAGCATCTCCAACCCAGCACACAGACCCCCACAGGGCTCGTAGCAAACCACGCCTTCTTCTCTAGCTTCCTGAAAGAAGCTCTTGTCGACCACTCTTGTGTCGATTTTCTTAGGCACCCTCAACTTGCCAGCCTCCATGGTGTCGTCGCTGTAGACCACTGGAGAGCCTCCAGAATGCATACCCCTGACTGGCTGTACCTGGCTGAGGGCATCCCATGCGACTCGCATCAGTCTGCCGGAGCACCTGGCCACCTCTGGGTGGTCAGTGTCAAACATGACACCCCTGCTGCACTCCAACTCCTCCTGGTAGTGTCCGTCGAACAGTCGGTGGACCGCACTGGTCCCCAGCTGCTCCCTGACCATTTTCTCACAGTAGTTGGCCGCTTGGGCCTCTGAGTTCGCTTCTGGGCCAAGCGGTGGTTCCCTGGTCACCTCCAAGCAGATGTTGTCGGCGAAACAACGCGTCTTTCTCTCGGCGTACCCTGCTTCTCGCGCACAGTCACCTTCCCGGTCCAGGCGGGCACCAGTCTCGTCTGCTGTGCTGGGCAGCGGGTACCTGGAGGGTACGTCCGCGTTCTCGTTCTTTGGCCCTGGTCGATACTGGACCGTGAACTCAAACTCTTGCAGACTGACTCTGGCCCAGCGCAGGGGCTGACCCTGCAGGTCCCCCTTCTCCATGAGAGTCGTGAGCGGTGAATGGTCAGTGACTAGCGTGAAGTGCACCCCATGCAGGTACTGGCGCAGAGTGCGGATTGCCCACACCACCGCCAGCATCTCACCCTGAAAGCTCGCATACTGTCTCTCCGTCTTCGACAGTGAGCGGCTGATCACCACGCAGATGTGCTCCACTCCCTGTTCATCCTTCTGGCCAAGCACTGCGCCAATGCCGTGGATGCTCCAGTCCGTGTAGAGGAAGATGGGCTTGTCATAGTCGATGGGCTTCAAACACCTCCCTGAGCAGAGAGCGTCCTTGAGTTTCTGGAACGCCTGGGCCTGGTCCTTCCCCCAAGTCTCCTTGACGTCCCCCACTTCCTTTCTGAGCAAGTCGTTCAGTGGTCGAGCCATCTCTGAATAGTTGGGTCCCATGGGCTCCCCCACCAACCCCTTATAGTAGTTCATGAGTCCGAGAATGGAGCGTACTCAAGTCTTGTCCTCGGGCCTGGGCAGCTCTTGAATGGCCTTGCACTTGATGTCTTGTGCGCCAATGGTGTTGTGACCGATGCGGTAGCCCAGGAAGTCCACTGTGACCGCCCTGAAGGTCGACTTGCCTGAGTGCAGCCGGATCCCTGCATCCCCCAAGGTACGAAGCACGGCCTCCACATCCTTGATGTGCTGCTCAGCAGTGTCCGAGTAGATGCACACATCGTCGACGTACGCCACCGTGCAATGTTGCAAGTGACGCAGCTCATAGTCCATGATTCTGATGAACGCGGCAGTCGCTCCAGCTGCTCCAAATGGCATGGAAGTGTAGCGATAGAGCCGGTTGCCCCACCAGAACGTCGTCATGTCTCTGTCCTCTTCAGTGGTCATGGGAATCTGGTGGAAGGCTTTGGTCGCGTCCAGAGTTGTCTTGAACTTGGCCTTGGCCACGCGCTGATAGAGCTCCTTCAGTCTGTGTGGCAGCGTGTTGTCCTTCAGCGACAACCGGTTCGTGTTCCGGAGGTCGACGCAGAAGCGTGTAGAAGTCCACTGTCCAGTCTCATGGGCTTTCTTTCCTGCGACCACCACGTTGCTGGCATGTCTACAGTGTTGTGAAGCCGGCTCGATGAAGCCGTACTCCAACAGCTCTTTACAGTGCAGGTCGATGATCTCCTGCTCTCCCGGGTTGTACTTCCTCGGTCGCAGGTAGGCCACCTTGGTCTCGTCCTTGAACGGAATGGCAAAGGTTGCGTGCGCTGCCCCGCCATGGTAGCCCTTGATGTCCTGCGGCCTGTTGGCGAAGCAATAGCTGCACCTTCTCACCACGTTGCGCATCTCCTCCTAGTTCTCCTCGGTGAACTCAGGGTGACCTCCAAAGGTGGCATTGAGCTCAGTGTCCAACCACGCAGCCTCGTCCTTGGTGACTCTAGTGGTCCCCCCTGGTTGTAGCGTGTCTAGCACCGTGTGCGGCAGCACCTCGTCCTGCTCTGCCACCATAGCTTCCCATCCAGTGTCCCACTGCCGCGAGGACCTCTGATCGTCCCAAGCAGTCCTGGAGGTGCCTTGTACCGGGTCGGGGCACGAGCCCACAACGGGTACACCCTGAAACCCCCCGGGGGCCACGGCGGCCACCCAGGCAGCAGCCGCGAGCAGCAACAAATGTTTTAAAATTCTGCTGGCTCCTGCAGGTTTGACTGGAGAGTGAAGGGTCAGTATGCATGTCAGCATCCTCCACCCCCCGTGCATACGGCCCAAGCCTCCTCCTGCAGAAACGTAGATCACTAGCGCCAAGACTACGACAAGACTCGAGTGCATGATATAAGGATTGAGGTGTGCCCACTTTTCACTTATCTTGAGATTGTTAGAGACATAATCAATCCTGCATCTGATCGGAATATTATATAGTTTTCTTCCCTTCGCGGTGGTGATACCGTCCTGAAGTCTTCCAGGGCCCGCTGTTTTAGCGGGTGCCTCTGTATTACACAACGTGATCTCTTACACACGGTGTGGCAGAGAGTATACAAAAAAAGTTATGTTGTGTTTGGTATACGCTACTATATCAAAAACAACACCCCCTGGCGAGTAACTTACGGGTTTACGGTCATGGCTGTATAGCGGTATGGGCTGACAGCGCGTTGTCAGATGCTCTGAATATATATATAGTATTCACTCTGGCTTACCACCACGCATTGTGCGATATGTGCCAAGCAACAGAGGCATCCGATTGTCAAATCAGACCGTGATAATCACGACGCGTGTCCCGGCGTGACGGGGCAAACAAGGCTACACACATATAGATGCTCTGAATATGTTTGCTATGAATATATGATATGCGTTGTGTGCGTGTCGTATGCATTATGCTTTTATTCTATGTGTACGTTGAGTCTTTCACTCGATGCGTGCCTAATGACCCCCTCTCGCGCGCGGCGTCCCAACTCCCGGATGATGCACGGATCCCGCACACGCAAAAAACATGTTGTTCCTAACGCACATTTTAATCAGTATGCAAAATTTTGCTGCTTTATGCTTATCGCTCAGACCTCTACCTCACGCCGCTAGACAGATGACTTATGTGGCCCGTAAAAACTGTCCAGCAGTGTGAGGTAAAGGTCTGAGCGGTATATCGTATATTTCCAATACCATATACCACATATTTTATTATAGTATTCACTCTGGCTTACCACCACGCATTGTGCGATTTGTGCCAAGCAACAGAGGCATCCGATTGGTAAATCAGACCGTGATAATCACGACGCGTGTCCCGGCGCGAGGGGCATACATGGCTACACACGAAGTGATTCACAGTGTGAAACACACATACGTGTAAGTATGATCGAAGGTCGCTGCATACACAGACTAGGGTTTATATTATTCTGGGAGCAAATTTTGATTGTACCGGAAACAATAAACTTTTGCTATATATTTCAGGAACAATGGATATTTCTGTAGCAAATATTGATTGTTTACGGTACAATCAATATTTGCTATAAAAATATGTACTTTCTTATATATTTTCGGAACAATGAATATTCCTGGTGCAAAAGTTGATTGTACCGGAAACAATGAAAAAACTTATAGGTTTCCGGTGCAAAAACGTAGATTCTAGAAGCATAGTTGGCGCTGGCGGTGGGGGCGGTGCGCGGGTGGTACTCGGTGGTACTCGGGCGGTGCGTGAGCCGGGGTGGCATGAGGGGAGGATGGGGGTCGCGGCGAAAGGTGGGGGGATCACTACTGAGACGCTGAGACCCCCGCCAACCCCTACCTCCACCAACCCCCCATCCTCCCCGTACCCACCCACCCCCCCGGCCCACGCACCGCCCGAGTACCATCCGCGGACCGCCCCCAGCGCCAGCGCCAGCTATGCTTCTAGAATCTACGTTTTTGCACCGGAAATATACAAGTTTTTTCATTGTTTCCGGTACAATCAACTTTTGCACCGAAGAGCTTTTGCACCAGAAATCTGCGCTGGAATCGAGGTGTCATGGTTTGCACCGGAAATCGTCAAAATTTGCTCCCGGAAAAATTAAAACCTCACAGACTATATCACCATGCACCACGTGATTATCCGTACACGCGTGGCAATGCATGCTGCGTTACGAACACATGCATGTAGGCAGCTGTCTCAATAACGCGTACCCTTGGAAAATAACGTCTCAAAGCCGAACTTGTGCGTGGTCGTCAGGAAGGGACCGTATATTTTATGCGTATGCAAATCTCGTTCGGTCGCGCCTGTGACACATCATCATTCCACGAACACGTGAATGCAAACTGTGGAATGTAAATTTTAATACCAAATATTTTAGATATTATATAAAAATCGAAGGAACTTTGCATCGTAAGTCGATGATTGGGTAAACATTACGAGGGCGTCCAGTCAGCAATTCAGGTGGTGCCATTCACGATGGGCCCTGCTTGGGCCCTGCTTGCGCCAATCCTCGGGCCAGTTTACTCCGATGTTAGGCCATGACAATGCACACAACAGGATCTGGTGTGGTCACACCAAGAGTCTTTATTGAAGACCTCATTGTGGATGTACGATCCGTCTTCCAACACCCCAAACCCGCGCCGCACCGTCGAAATATTGTGTCCCGGCGCGACGGGGCATGCACGGCTACACACGAAGCGATTCACAGTGTGAAACATACATACAGTAAACACTCGATTTTAAGAAAACAGGAATTTTAGGCCAGCCTAGCAACTTTCTTATTCATTTAGAGATCTTTAATGTGGAGTGTTATGTGTTAAATATTGTGAAGAAATCAAAAAAGCTGGCTACTTTCTTATTGGCGGGTTTTCTTATTACCGAGTGATTACTGTATTGTAGGTATCTTATTCTGCTGTGTATGTCAATGTGTTTCAAGCACTACGTACATGTGTGTGTGTGTGTTTGCTGGTTGTTGCGTGCGTCTTATCAATGTGTGTTTGATGTTCACTAATGACACTGAGTGGAAGCGGCTCTGCTACTACGATTACAATCAGGAGCGAACTTGGCATGGCACCCAAGAAGGAGACGAGTATGCAGGGATCGACCAACTACGGCACAGATGATGAAACCCCGTTATTTATGGGAGATTTGAGTCAAGATATAGACACGCGGATGCACAATGATGCTCATGATCCAGGGACATCGACTGATTATAATGAGCAGTTTATAAGAAATCTCGAACAGGATCTCGAAAAGATATGCGACTTCATTGGCATTCCGGTTCCGCCAAACGATCTGACACTAAAAAATAAGGTTGCATATGTCCAAGACTTAACTGGATTGTAGTCGCGCGATAAGCATCACGTGATATAAATGCAAACACGTATGTACAAATAAGAAATTATTTGGATACTTAGAGCAGAGGGGAAAGGATATGCTTGCAACCGTATTTAATAAGTATGAACACAAAGGTATTGCCTCACTTTAAGCCGAGTGCGTTTTAAATCCCCTAGCATACCTCTATTATCCCACCCCAATTTACACTGTCCCAAACAATATAGTCGAACGTCTATTTAGTTTTTGGGATCCTACAACATCGGTTTGCAACCCGAATTTCTAATCTAAGAGTCCCTCGCCGACATTTACTGTGTGTTGATGCTTAGTCATAATTACGCACACGTTATTCAATTTTTATTCACCCTGGCTTACCGCCACACATGGTGCACTTTGTGCCAAGCAATAGATGAGGCAACCAATAATGATAATCCTGCTCCACAGATAACAGAGGAGCTAGACCCGAATTTGCATGACGCCTTTTCCATGCGAGAAACTCTGTCGCGGTGTTGCACATAACGACCCCCCCCCCAAGCGATATACCACCCGTTATAACGTATTTCGATCCTCGCAGTTATAACTTTGACGTCATACATCTGCTCCTTATGATTTGGAACCGGACCAAATTGCTTACTTAATCAGCAACAGCAGCAGCAACAGCAGAATCGGCAGCAAAGCGCGAATCCCAACGGGCGACACTGACGAACTTCCGATCTCACGATCGCCAGACGCTAACGATGACAGTGCCACTGCAGTCGCGTGCATTTACCGCAACGCCACCCACGCGTTATGACATGGCATGTTGGGATGCAAAAAGCGAAGCACTGTCGCGCACATGATCCTACGGTCAGATGGCCTAGTGGAGATCTCTTTTTGAGATCGATCCGCCTAGTACCTCATAAGTTCATTACCCTTTAAGTATCAACTCTTTAACTTTATGGAAAATCTAGATCCAAACTAGGAAACTACCGATAATGAATTAATGATAAATGGATAATTGGTAGAGCACACCACACCACCAGAGGAGAGGGGG